>JAECUM010004998.1:0-212797 GCA_016617855.1 Megalonaias nervosa
TCCCTTCACATCCTGTCTTTGATGAGGTCATTCAGTGCAAGACTTGAACAACCCATGTGAATCAAGTTAAACTCCTGAACAGTTTAAGATAAAAATGATGCAAAGAAGAGAAAACTCACATTGTCAGACTGGCTGAACAGTCGATGAATCCAATACGGTCAGATATTTTATTGCAGTTTGAAGTTTTAAAAAACCTGTACAAGAAAAAATGTACAAATTATACAGGATGTGTAGGTGTGTGGTACTAATTATTTTAATTATGCATGTCAGAGGCTCAATTTTACAGGTGGAGATAAGCTATTGCACTACCTCTCTGATGTTGAGGTCAGCACAGATAATGTGCTCGATCACTGAATGTCTACTGTCGTATTTTCTAGGTTCTAGTTACAAATTTGGAGTTGGTTTCATTGCATGTACCTTCAGCGGATGGGACTAAGGAAACTAACTTTGTACACAGTTGTACATTAGATGTACAGTATTGAATCCATTTTTTAGTCGTGCTCAATGTTTTTGCACATTGTATAAATACAGTTATACCTGGATAATGAAACTTGGTGAGGGGGTGTATCTTGATGAGTACAAATGTAGGTTACTATGACCTAACTTTCATGATTCAACAACAGGTTCAATTTTATGGTTCAAGTTTATTTCTGAAGCGGTCTTAATGCTAGATTATTCAAGCTATATGTGTATATGGAACTCTATTAGTACCACTAGAAAAGAGGTTCACTTTATCCACATTTTACATTTCACTGGCCTAGTTAAGTTTTTGCCTTTAGCCCACGACCAAGAAAAGTTCTCTAGCATCAAATATACATACTGTTAAACATAGTTTGGTGAAATTTGATGAGATGCATTTTGAGTATTGATCCTTCATCACAAAAAGTTATTGATTGATATTTCATGCTTCACTGACTTAGATTATATTTTCTTTTAAGTTTATTTTGTAAACTCTGTTCATGGTAGAATCATCAAACTAGGTGATTGGATGCATCTCTATTAGTACCATGTCCTCACAACAAAATATGGTCATGGTGACCTACATTTTACATTTTACTGGCTTAGGTTAAGTTTGTGTGCCTGGTTATTAACCAAATTGATTTTTAGCACCCTGTATATGTACTATTCCAGGATTCATGCAACTTGATGAGGGGTGCATCTTGATCATTACTACACCCATGTAAAAAAAAAAGTAGGTTGCTGTGAACCATATTTTATGCTATACTGACTTGGTTTCCATTTAAACACTATTCATTCCAGATTCATAAAACTTGATCATTTTATATATCTTTATTATTACTAACTCCATACAGCAAAAGAAGGTCCTTATTTCACATTTTATAGTTTCATGTCAAATTTTTGCATTTAACCCATGAGTACATTGGATTTTTATCAACTGTATAATACTGTTTTATCTGAAATCATGAAACTTGGGGAATGTTCTGTATGTTTTGTATAATATTGTTATACCAGGCATCATGAAACTTAATAAAGCTGCATCTTTGATGACAGTACTACACCCTTTTCTTAAAAGTAATTGTGACCCACATTTCACTGACTTGGGTTCAATGTAATGTTTTTACTGTTCATGTTTTAATCATTCAACTAGATGATTGTATATACATCTCTCTAAGCACTAAATTCATGCCACAAAAGGTGTACTCTGACAAATATTTAACATTTTTCTGGCTTAGATTACATCTGCAATATTAACTTGGGGTTACATAGGTTTTTGGCATGTTCTATACATACTGTCCTATCTGGAAACTTTGTGATGCATCTTCATGATCAACATTTCAGTACACTGTAGTAGGTAATTATGGCCCATACTTCAGACTTAACTTGCTTTGGTTAAATTTTGTGTTTGATGTTCATTTCTTGGCATTCTTCAGGCTACAGTCGTGAAACTGATGATGATGATGATGATGATGATGATGGTGATATACATCTCATGCTACCATATCTTTAGGACAAAGGAGGCTAATTTTAACCAACATTTAATCTTTTACTGGCTTTGGTAATATTTTTGCATTTAGATATGACCATTTGAGTTTTGGCATGCTATATGCATACTATCATGTGATGAAGCATGATTTTTAGAACAATGCCACATATTTCATCTCTGGTTTTTATCAGCGCACAACTTTGATATCTTAGTAATGAATGTTCTTTTTTAATGTTTGATGTCTTTTATGCCTGTCATAGTAAGGTAGTCCACCTATCATTTGTTGGTGGGTAGGTTGGGGTTTGCACAGTATGTCAGCACAATACTGGTTATATAGTGCTGATTAAAAGTTTAAATTTTATGTTTTAACATGATTGAAAGTTCTTATATAAAGGTACAAGATTGAACAAATCTTAAGGTAAAAGATGGACCAAGATCACTTCAGTTTGAATTTATTTTCTGCATGTTTATAAAGGCTACTGGAGTAAAAGTAGAGGTGAGATATGTAAATCATACATTAAAGTCTGTTTTTTTTTAAGAATTTGATGACACATAAATGGTGATTATTCAGTTTATTTCACTAGATTAATATTCCTTGCAAAATTATGATACAGGGATAACCACTTAAGGAAATACATCCAGTAAAGTCAGTTGAAGTATGTGGATATAATTGGATGTGGCTGACCAAGAGGTGTTATCCAGTGTAAACCATATTGAATATCACAATGAAACCTTCATATATTTGAAATTAAATAAATTGTAATACACCTTGCACTGGTAGTGATTAAACCCATAGTTCAAATTTCTCTTTGTGTCTGGCCTCCATTTTCCATAGCATTTGATAGTTTTTATGTGGAAGTTTTGTGATGACAGGTATTGTCCAGATTTTTGAACAATCAACAATGAACATACTTTGGTAAAATATATTATTATTTCATTTTAGAATGATTAATATTCAACATTAAAAAGGTGCCCACATGAGCACTTGACTTTTAGAGTTATGAAAAGTGAGAATATAGTTGGATATTTTATTATGGTAATTTAAATCTGTCTTAGATAAGTCAAGTAAGATTTCTTTAGGATAAAAGGAATCTGTCCAAGCTTGCTCATTTGTCTCTTGCCCAACACTTTATTTTGATACACGGTAGTCTTTGTTGTGGGTGGTGGGAAGTAAAAATACCATGGTGGGTTTATGCCCATGGGGGATACTGTGCTCTTTTTTAAAAGTATGCTCTTAATGTTGCCTTTTGTGAAATATTACAAACAGGATTCAATGTTTTTGTTTCTTTTCATATTAAATACAAAAAACAAATTGTAAGCAGTAAGCAATAATTTGATTAAATAAATACTTCAAGCTGGCATAATAAATGCTATAATTTCACTGTTCAAGAAAGACCATCAAAACCTCTGTCAAGTTAGCACATTTTTAAAACCTTTTCGGCAGATGGGGACCCTCTTGACCCTTTCTATCACCCTAAAAAAACCTTTCTTCTTTGTCTCATTAATGTCCACTTCAGTTCATATGGAAGTTCTAGATGTGTGGTAAACTCCCAGACGTTCCAAAGGAGAAAGTTAATGAAAATAATTCTTTCACCATGAAATTGATTAGGGACCCCGTTTGGCCAAGTGGTCTAAGGCACTCATTGTAACAGATCAGTCACATCACACCTGTGTGCACATGGATTTGAGTATTGACTCAACCAGTGCAAGTACACATATAAGTTGCCTTTAGCTTTCCTTGGGTCAGTGGGTTTTCCGGGGTTCCTTCCAGGCTCATCCTCCACCAAATATACTGGCTGCCATGTATGGCCTAAGATATGTTAAAAAATTGGTGTTAGATCCCAGAAATCATAAATTATGACAGTAAAAAAATTGTCATGCTCAAAAAAAATACTCATGCTTTTTAAATATGTTATTTTCAAAAAACCTCAGCTCTTGCTCCTATCATCAAGCAGTAGATGTAGGATCTTAACCCATTGTAAATATGATGCATCAGCCTGCTTGGGATGCATGTATAAGTCTGGTCAAAAGATGTGAAAGTGTCAGTTTGTATTTGACATTGTTTTGTCCATTCTACCCAGGAATTCCAGGGGAGGGAACCCAGTATAAAACCACTGTTGTACATGGTTACCATATATGGTTTTATATGATCAGATAACAGCCAAGTTGTTGGCATTACTTCTGTTTTTATGATGGGTTGTGGCATTGAACAAATAGAGGGACAGATGAATGGACTGACAAAATAAGATGGAGTGTATTGCAATATTTTCAGCATTAAAATAAGATAACAAACATTGGTAGTTATCAATTTTATTGTGGCATTAACTCTTTTCTTTGAGATGTCTTCAAGTTTACTGTTAAAATACACTGTGTGAAAACCAGGGCTGATTTGTCATTTAAGTGATTTTGCCTTGCTGGAAGCAATCACAGATCTTCATGGTCACCAGTTATTCACCAGCTTTCAGATTTTATGTACCATCAAAAAACACTCAAGTCTGGTTTGGTCACCAGTTTCTGCTATCTCAAAATCAACCACACCTTTATCAAAGAGTCAAATTAGAAGGTAACCATGGATACAGATTTGTGCAAGTATCTCAGAGTTGGCACTGTGTGTCAAACTATATATGCTATTTGCAAGTTGGAGTTAAAATGGTATTTTTATAGGTTTCCAAATGAACTGTTTGATTGGGACTGACTTGAAGTATTTAAGCAGGGTCAAATACATGTCAATGCTCATATGCATTGCTAAATGCACATTATATTGTTTCTATGCATCAAAAGGTCAGTCAGGGTTGTGTAGTTATTGTGTGCACCATAGTTTGAAAGAAATCTTTCCTAAATGTGTACCATAGCAAAATACTTAATTTTGAAATTCTTTGGAATGATTGGTTTGCAGCGTTTCACTTTGACCAAACCCAGCGGACATTTTCCCATCCCAATCAGCCAGTATTGTAAATTTAACTAGTCTTCATATCTTGATCATTATACAGGTACAGATATATGTAAAATGTCCCCCTTGATCTGTCAAGCAAGGTGCAACATTGAGTTTGTTTGATATTGGTGTGTTGAGTGTTATCTGTATGGCAACAGGAAAGGACATTTGTTGGAGCAGCTAAATCATTTTATTGATGCAGAATATAATGAAATCACTGATTTTCAAGTTTTTCTTGCTGTGTATTGTATATTGCAGAACTTTTCTGAACCTGTACTGATAATAATAATAATTATTATAATCATAAACATGATGACTACTTAGAGAAGGTTACTTAATTATTTAGTGGATTTGATCTGCCTGGAGTCCTTCTGTAATGTACGGTGATGTATAGTATTAATATATGCTTGGCTATGAATTACTGGATTTTCTGAGGGAAATAATCTTGATAATTCACTCGAGCGAAATATCACATTTTCTCACTGCTTGTCAAGAGACACTGTTAGCATTATGACCCAAAAATTTCAAGATATTTTTAAATGTATGTGTAGTCAAGCAGTAAGACTGGCTGCTTCCCACTGAAGACAAACCAAGTTCAAATCAAACAAGATACAATTTTTTTTTATTATTATATTATTTTACTTTGCATTGGGATTGAGAATCATGTTACTGTTTATATTTTCTGTTCAAGTATTCACAAAACAGCAGAACATCAACAGTATAGTGCTGACATTGCACAGGATTTAGTAAGAAATCAGTTTTTTAAAATATGTTGTACCAAAATATACTGGCCCATGAATATCCTGTCAGGGACTGAAAAATGTTGTTGAACACATAACAAGCAACCAGTCTTAAAGTTTTGAGTACCATCAGCATTAGTTATGTGAAAGATATTGCTTAGGTAGACATTAATGGCTTTTGTGGGCACTTTATTCATAGATTTGGCTTTTCTAAAGAATATTCTTACATAAATTGGTAAAATTTTTATATAATTCAAATCATTCTGAAAATTGTCTATACACTGACCTGGAATTAAATGTCATGTTTTGGGGCTTTTTTAAAAGTCTTAAAAGTTTTGTTTTGTTTGAATTACAGTCACTACCGCAAAATTACATTAAAATAGTCCAAATACAACTGAATCCAGCTGTTATTATGTAGGATGACCCTGTACTGTAAAGGATTGAATGTTCTTTCATAGCTAAAAATAGGTCTTAACATTGTCTGAAACATTTTAACTCATTAACCCCTGGTGCCGCGTTTATGCAGCAGGAGGTGGTAGCCTACTTCTGAGCTCTGTAGCGTCAAGGTCATGTATGACACATTAAAGTGGGTGGTATTATAGAAAAGTAGACAGATGTAGCTTTACGATGATAACAAATAATATGGATGTTCTAGTTGCACTACAAAATACAGATGGAAAAACTTAAATTTTTGGACCCGAGTTTTTTTCCAGCTGAAATTCGCCCGAGGTCGGAATCCGATTTTGTGTCTGGATTTTAGACTTTTTGGCCTCAGATCTAAGACAGACCAGTCTGAACTGAACACAGACAGGCGAACCTTTGCAAAAAGTAGGATGAGATGGGCATTTGGAATAAAGAGTGGTCTCGACATGAAAATGATGGGTCCGTTAAGCAAAAAAAAGCAAACAAAAAAAAACAACAAAAAAAAAAAACAAACAAGCACTCCAACTTTTACCCTTCTGCTCATGCGCAGGTGAAATGGCCAATGAAAAACGATGTTTCTAACACAACTAGGCATTAGGTTAACCTAAAATCTCTGGCGGTTGATGTATTAGGAAGTATTCAGAAATAGCCCCCAAAATGTGTTTCCTACTCGCATTTCAGGCGAAAACGACAAAAACCTCCAGGGGTTAATGTGTTAATGGGTGCATTTTGATGATGTCACCAAATTTGAATATTCCTTGCGTATTTGATCACTTGTGCATCGATATTGCACATAAATTACAAATTTAGCCATTTCTTGAAAATTTGTAAAAAATTTCCAAAATCCTTGTTAAGTCATTAACCCCTGGCGCCGCGTTTACGCAGCAGGAGGTGGTAGCCTACTTCTGAGCTCTGTAGCGTCAAGGTCATGTATGACACACTAAAGTGGGTGGTATTATAGAAAGGTAGACAGATGTAGCTTTACGATGATACCAAATAATATGGATGTTCTAGTTGCACTACAAAATACAGAGGGAAAAACGTAATGTTTTGGACCCGAGTTTTTTTCCAGCCAAAATTCGCCCGAGGTCGGAATCCGATTTTGTGTCCGGATTTTAGACTTTTTGGCCTCAGATCTAAGACAGACCGGCCTGAACTGAACACACACAGGCGAACCTTTGCAAAAAGTAGGATGAGATGGGCATTTGAAATAAAGAGTGGTCTTGACACGAAAATGATGGGTCTGTTAAGCAAAAAAAAAAAAAAAAAAGAACTCCAACTTTTATCCTTGTGCTCATGCACAGGCGAAATAGCCAATGAAAAACGATGTTTCTAACACAACTAAGCATTAGGTTAACCTAAAATCTCTTGGAGGTCAATGTATTAGGATGTATTCAGAAATAGCCCCCAAAATGTGTTTCCTATTCGCATTTCAGGTGAAAACGACAAAAACCTCCAGGGGTTAATGTGTTAAATGTGAATATACTAAGTTAGACTGTTAACCTCTCATGGTAAAATTATTTGTGTTTAATTTTGCAGATCACAGTACAATCTCTGAGTATTCATATCAGTATGTAAATAGTAGAGGACCAAATTGTGGATGAGTTCTGTAAAATTGATTGTGTCACCCTCTATGAATAAAGCCCATATTATTACATGGAGGTGGGGTGGAGTGGGGTGACAAAATAAATGTACCGTAGATGTATTCTGCATTCAGGTCTCATTGGAAAGTGCTTTCTATCCATGATCTCATTATGGTTAGGGATAGAGGTGGTTTGATATTTTCTTCTTTTTTTTTTTTTTAATTTGGTTCTATATTCTAGCAGATTTATGCCCTTTTGGCTTACCCAGATATGGATTGCAGTAAAAAAAGATATGTCTGAAGAATCAGCTGTGTTTGTGCTAATGATCATCAAAATTGCTAAAGGCAGTCTGAATGTTCAGTTGGTGAGTCATTTCAGTAATAATAGCAAATTTGTCAGTCAAACATTTGGAGGTCAGAATTGACTCTAAAACTGACAATTAATTTAAGAGGATATTTCCACATCTGTAAAAACAGTGATTTTCTGAATATAGGTTTATTGAAGAATAAAGGTATGACTTCAAAATATTATGCATGATTTTGACTCATTCTGCTAATTTTTTTGCATGATAAAAAAAAAGTGCAAATCCTGCAATCGCACATCCTTGAATACACCTTAGAGGTGTTATTGTTTGTTTTATCCTTATAGTTCCTGGTAACTATTTGTGTAATGTATTTTTGAGCTTGTATGAAGAGTTTTAGGAATACAGTGAGGTATTTTATTCATGTATAAATATTCTTGTGGTTCAGTAAAAATTGCACTTAAACTTGTGTACTCAGAAGGGTTCTATTGTTTCCACAAAAGTAATTTTACTTGAACTGGTCATAGTCCAAGGAGAGCTTAAGGATTGACCAGTTGTGTGTTGTTTGTCCATCCATTAACACAAGTTTGTTATTATAGTGATCTTCCACAACTATTTGTAGCATTGCCTTTAAACTTTACACACACATTCATCCCAAGATCTAGTGGGTCCTCAGTGAAAATGGTTCAATGCAGACCTTCATTTTGGCCCCATATCTACCATCTTGACAGTCTTGTTATTGCAACTCCACCTAGATGGATTTTTTTATCAACATGAGTTTTTCAATAAAAGACTTACAGATGAATTTTTTTTATCAGATTGAGTTTTTCACTAAAAGACTTATGATTTCTATTTGCCCCTAAAAATGAAAATGGTGCCTATCTGATGTCCAATAAGGCTACCATGTCAGTGATCTTAAACATTTTATCACTACTTCTCTTGAATAGAAAGTCATATTAGCATGGGGTTTTCACCAAAAGACTTTTTATGATGTTCAGTTGGTCCAGAATGATAATAATGAAACCAGATGTCTTATATATCTTTAAAATCATGTTATTGCTACTTCACCTTAATGGATGGTTGGATCAACATGGTTTTCACTAAACAACTTTTTGTTAGATCTAGTTGGTACTAAATGAAAATTGTGCCAGTCTCACATACGTGTACAAAATGGCCCCCAATGCAGCCATCTTAAAAATCTTGTTATTACTCCTTCTAGATGAAAAGTTATATCATTGTGTTTATACCAGAATGATTCTTGTAATGTTTAGTTTGAATTGATGAAAATAGTGCTGATCTGACAGCCAGTATGTACACTTTGGCAGCTATCCTGAAAATCTTTTTATTGTTGCACCTCCTCAATAGAAACTTGTATTGATGTGGCTTTTTCGCCCGAATACTAATTATGATATCTAGCTGGTCCTGTTTGAAAATGTTGCTGGTCTGACCCCAAATATGGCTGCCACAATGAACATATTGAAAATCTTTTAACTTATCCTCCTGGGTGGGATGGTTATATCAAAATGGGGTTTCCATGAAAAGTTTTCTAACAGTGTCCAGTTTATCCTAAATGAAAATGGTGCTAGTCTTGCATTTAACGTTACTTCCACAGTGGGTAACTTGAAAATCAAGGTTGCTCAAGTATATCAACATTAAGCAGTTATGGTTTCAACATTCAGCAGTTATAAGAAGCAACAGTCTTATCTTGAATTCCTGAAAATTCTTTTCCAACAGTGGAGGGTAATTCCCGTCAAAGGTCTCTTGTTGTTCTTTGGGACTTCTATCTCATGGCTTGTAGCAACCATAAAATCCAATAATATTGCTCCCCCTCGAAACAACAGTAAAATACTAAGTATTTCTCACAAACGAACATGCTGAATTGCTCAATTTAGGATTGAATCAGATATTTATTACATGGGAAAAATATTTCTGAGAAGATTGAAATCATTAAAGAAACCACTAGTGATTGATAGATGAAGACAAACATTTAATCAAAACAAGATCTAGAACATCTTCACTAGCCAAGGTTCCGATAACCCTATCTACACCTTGGTGGATTGAACAGCTATATTGGTACTTTGTCGTAGCGACATCTGATCTATTGGATTTCATGTGTTGCCTCCCTTAGTATATAATGCCACCTAACTAATAGCATGGTTCATTGTACATCTGCAAAAAATGGTGGTTGCAATTGACCTAAAAAGGATACTTTGTAAGTTTAACATCGAAAGTATGACTATGTACCAGAGGGAAGCCATTACAGGTGTATTTGAGTGAAATGTATTTGTGCAAACACGGACCAACACTGGAAAATTGCTTATTTATCAGTCCATTCAAGCTGTGTGCTCCCCTTGTCTAGAATCACATAGGAACAGTGTTCAAATTTGAACAGTTTAATTTTGATTGGATGTGGTGGCTTGCTCAGAAGCTCAGAAATTGATTTAGAGTTTGTCCACTCAATCCTTTCTTTGAGTGTTATCTGCAGTGTTGCATCCAGGATCCCAAGGGCATGGGACACTGTGTTCCCCACCCTCCAGATTTGGGGCACACAAAACATTTTAAGGATACGGTGGAAAATAGTACATAATGCACTAGTGTACTCTGAGTTTCTTCTCACATTTCCAAACTGATTTTAGATATTTTGTCACATTTGTTAAAATAGGTGGGAAAGGTTAGAGGACACTCAGACTAGTGCTTGTAATGCTAAAAATGTATCTATTATTTGTTTTGACAGTTAAGCCACCTTATCGTATTAAATGTTTTATCATGTGCACATGTAAATCATGTATGTTTGAATATGTGGTTAACCTGAAATGAACTGGAATTTTTCTTTCCGGATAAGAGGCCCTGGGTAGCTGAGTGGTTTAAGAAGCTCCTCTTTACAGATTGCTCGCATATCTCACCTCTGTTCTTGTGAGTTTGAATCTTGGGTCAATCACAGTGGGTATGTGAAAAGCTTGCCAATAGCTTCCAGTGAGTAGGTGGTTCTTCCCTGTTTCTTCCTCCACCAAATATACTAGTTGCCATCTATAACCTATCCTGTGCTGAAAAATGGTCTTAAATCCCACAGAACAAACCTTTCTGGATCTTGCTTTTACTTAACTGGAGTGCTCACTCATCATCTACAAGCGTTTATTATAAGAAATATCCATATTTTCTTAATTATTTTTCTTCTCAGATTAATAAATTATTCATTAAATGACAAATTATATATTTGCATAAATTTAGTCTCGTTTGTCATTAATTCAACCTCAGAACTAATTAAATCTTTGTTACCAAAATGGTGTGAGTTTGATAAAAAAAACCATGTTACACTAGTCTTCTGGCTGCTAAACACTTTACATTGTAACTCGGCTGACTACCACATGCCTTAAATGTTGTCATTTCCAGATGCATTAATTTATAAAGGATATTCATTGCCATCTCATTGTAGCATTTTAGACCATTGCAAGCACCCAATCTGATTAAAAACAGATCTCTACTGTCTTGCGTGAAGATCTGACTGTGACCGCTTAGAAGTGGTCATGTTATGGTGACCTTTGAATTAACCAATGGAAATGAGGTTTTCAGAAATCTGGATGTGAATCTATAGATAGTTCCTGAATGACATCATCAGCCGCTATATTTGTGGTCAGCTGGCAGATTTACCGTTGACTTTATATGGTGTTTGGAAGTTGAAATAAATTCATTGAATCTCAAGATACTTTTACGAAAGTTACATACATAACCAGAACGCAATTCAAGCTTTCTGTTAGTATCTTTGTTTGTGATTTAAAAGTTGACTTTGCTTCAGTGTGCCTCGTTAAAAATGGAAAATTTTGGTGATTGCATATAGGAGAAACTGCCAGGTTGCCCATCGTCCAGGTAAAAAGGGCAAAATATCGTCTGCTAGTGATGTCATCGGGAAGCATCTATAGGTCAGAACACATTGATTCTGTTCAGCATACTGCTTAGTCTCCCAAACATGAAGACATAAGACTTCATCTGATTGGCTGATAAAATTAGTGATTATGTTAATAACATAGGTTACCTGAACATGATCCCTTAGTGGTTGCTGTGAGATCTTCAAGTAGGACAATATAGATCTGATTTAAATCAGATTGTGCAAGCACCAACATAGAAAACAGACATGGATGGACATCCACTAAAGGAAATTTGGTGGTGTATTATTTGATCTTTTTAGTGACAGAAATGCATGTCCAAGGGGTTGCAAAGGGTCAAGAGTTGAGGGACTACGTTTTGTATACTGTTTTTGGTTTTTTTTTGCCTGTCCTTCAGATCATTATTAGCAGACTGGTCTTTGTCTGGTGAATGAGCACCAGTCATCCACAGGTCACTGGGCTTTGAACACTGGTCAAAAGGGTTTGATATCCATCCAGAGAGAGGGATTAAGTGGATATCTTACAAAAACTACATTTTACTGAGGAATAGGTATAATGATAAAGCTGGTTTCAAATTTGCAATAACAATATTGTACTTTAGAGGTCAACTTCTCAACTGGAAAACTAGTGTACTAGTTGACTTTGTCACCAGCTGGCATCCAATGGTAATATCTGTGCTGTGTGGTAATAATCCTGCCTGGATTTAGCTGTTTATCTCATGAATCAATACTGCACCCCTCACAAGCACAACTAGCATGTGTTGTTGTCTAAGAAGATAAATACAGGCTTGCCTGCTTGATAAGTATAGGTGTAATCATATCAGTGCCCATGCTGAGCCACCATACTGGTAGGCTCAGGTATGAAGAGTTTATAGCAGCATTGATAAAGAAGTGAAGTAAATTTTACGATGAACATTTTTAATCTACAGTATTGAATCTTTAAAAAGTATTTTCATTTTTTTAAACCACCTGTATTATTTATTATGTTCAACAAATAGCAGTAATTATCGCTGTTGTCAACACAGTTTATTCTTCCAAGTATTTGAGCATGTAACTCTGGGTCAGTCTTGAAGATGGGGTCCCAGGGTGGTCTAATGTGCTCGCCTTTACTGACCACTGCCATTGCACCTCAGTCCACTTGGTTTGAGCCTCATGCTTGGCCATTATGACTTGTGAGAAAGCTTGTCAGTAGCTTCTCGTGGGTTGGCGATTCTTCCCAATGTTTTCCTGGGTTTTTCCTCCACCTGTTCACTGGAAGCCATGTATATCCCATCATGTGCTGCAAAATTGCATTAAACTCTCCACAACAACAATCTTGAATGCCCAAAATTTCGACATCTTAAAAACACAAGTACATGACTCTCCACTCTGTAGCACATTATCTAGTACATGTTGTGCAATTCAGCTGCATAGTATGCTAATTTTTTTTACTTAGTAACATGTTAAATGCTAGGAATTTAAACTACTGGGAAGACTGATTGCCTTTTGAGTGGTCTAAGTTTCTGACATCAGCAGATATTAGACGTGATTGGCAAGCTTGTCAATTAAGATAATACTTGTGAAATTATAAAAATTTGGCCATTGGTTGTTGTAGATTAGTAGTCATTAGAGTTCAGATAATTAGAGCTCACAGTTTAGTCCCTACACAGAGTTAAAATTATGGATCTGTGTTTATGTGTTAAAACAAATGCATCTTATTACATGTAACTTCTAAAATCTAAAGACTTTGATTTAGCCTCATTAATGTCAGCTTTTTATTCAGGAAACGTAAATAATCAATCAGAAGTGAACATGATGCAGAGTCAAACATTAATTGCATAAACCAAGGGATTAGACAGTAAAATTAAAATGACAGAACTTTCAGGATTTTTTTGCTTTTGTAATATTTATGGTTAGTCAGGAAACCATCTCACAGTTTGCCAGTTTGATGTCTGATATGCACAGCAGCCATCTAGAAGATATTATCACTACTCCTCCTCAGTGAATGGTTGTATCAACACGAAGTTTTCACTAAAAGACTTCTTATGCTGTATAGCTGGTCTTAGATGGAAATGGAGCCCATCAGATATCCAGTATGGTCACCAAAACATTTTTTTTTGTTAACATCATGTTATTGATACACCTCTTAAATGGGTTTTCATGTTTGGTTGGTCGTAAATGAAAATGGTGCTGATCTGAGGTCAAATATGGTTGCAGTGGTGGTCATCTTGAAAATTTTATTATCACTACTAGTGAATATGGAGACTTTCCACAAGAATTTCTTGCAATGTCGAGTTAGTCCTACATGAAAATGTGTGATATGGCTGCCACATTAGCCAGGTTGAAAACCTCATCATTATTAGTACTTTTCCTGAATGAATAGTCATATCAGCATTCACTAAATTTAAAAGAATGATAGAACTTTGGGTAAGTGAATTAAAAAGAGAGTTTGAACATAAAAATACCAAAAAAAAAAGTATTTAAAAAAATTTGGATGCCACTGTGAAATATGTATATATATAGATACACACACACACACACATACATACATACATACGTACATACATACATATTGTAATGGTAAATCAGTCATGCCAAAGGGACACACATGGGTCAAGAGGTAGGGGACAATGCTGCCAAGAATTGCAGGAAACCCACAATCCTTCTCTTAAAGTGGATCACTGCATTATGGGCATGAAGCGCCTTAATACATAACCAAAAGCATATGAAAAAAATCAGAGTTAATCTGCACATTAAGAAAACATAGCATACCCACAGGAGCACTGAAAAATCCAGGCATTTCTATCATTTGTTGTTCAGAACTTCTAAATTTGGTCCTTTTCACTTGTATTGCATCTCATTTGCTGCAAGGTATCAGGCTGGTTCTACTTTTCTGTCTGATAAACATAACCACAGACTGTAAGTATAGTCTGGTTTACAAAATAAAGTTTAGTAAATATTTGATTAATTAAGCAGATTGCCATTCTGTTAAGTAAACAACTGCAGTAATAAGGTGAATGATTAATAAAAACAAAATGCCTTTTAAATGTTAAGTATTTTTCCATGTTGGAACTGAGATGCATTTCATTATAAGTCTGAATTTGAGTTGTTAAATGTCCACCTTGATTTTACAATATACGTTTAAGATTTACATAGGGGCAGTGTTTTTTCCTGGACATTCACAAAGAGGAGGAATTCCCCTCTGGCAGTTCATAAATGGGGATTTACAGTTTTTAAGGAATGGGGGTGGGATGTTAGGTTTAGACGAGAACAATATCTGAGTATATACTGATTATAAGTCCAGTCAAAATGCTAACAAGAGAGATCATGTTCTACTGTAGCATAATGCACCTGCAGATCAGGGTCTATTACGTTTGTTCTACTGATTACTCCTAACAAACTGCACAACCCAGATGCGATGGCAGATCTGGGTCTGTGCGGTTTCCAGTTGGACTAGTCTTATAAGTGAGTATATATGGTAGATTTATGGACCACCCCATCATATTCAAAGTATCCATCTTCATCAGAAGATTTGCACAAGATTATAAATGCAGACAAGTACAGATGGGCAGGATAACAACATTCACACCTATTTCTTTGAAAAGCAAGGATTATTATGATAATAAAATAGGTTATATATCACCATTACCTGTCAGATCTCCACACAGCTAAAATCCATGAATATCTTAAATCAAGAAAATCCATTTTTTAAAAATAAATCACCTGGCCATAAAGTGAAGTGAACTTTTGGTATGGTCCTGCATCTGCCATGTGTCCTTTAGGCGTCATGTATCCAACTTTCGTCATCCATCTATTAACAGTTACTTGATATCACATTGTTTCTGATCTGATTTCAGTAAATCTTGGAATACAGGTGTATATCATTAAAATTTAGGAGAAGTTCATTAATAAGTGAAACCATACATATTTATGAGGTGATCTTGCATCTGATTGGTTAATCTTTTTTCCACTCTGGAAGTCATATTTCTGATTTTGTTCAAATTTGGGGTATATGCATATGTCACTAAGATCTGTGGTGAGTTTTATAATGAACAAGATGCACACATACTAATGAGGCAATCTTGCACCTAATTGACTGAGCCTGTTACAACTCTAGAGGCCATATTACTGATTTAATTTTGATCAAACTTGGAACATATGCTTATCATCAAGATCTTGGATGAGTGCAATAATGCGTGAGATCCACATCTACTAATTAGGTCTTCTTGCATCTGATTGGCTAAGCATCTTACCCATCTAGATGTCATGTTTTTTCTGATGTTGATCAAATTTGAAATAAATGCTTATATATTATTAAGATCTTGGATGAAATAGATATTGAGCAAGATGTACTTATGCTAATTAGGTCGTCGTTGTTGTTTTGGGTTTAATGCCATTTCTCAGTGCAAGATAGGTGGTGGAAGAGAAACTCAGTTGGGAAAACTATGGTAAGAACCATTGACTCGACAGGAAGCTAATGGCAGCTATCTCACATAGTCACATTGGCATTATTGGTGTGGTCCCTTTCAGAATTAACATCATCTGAGGGACCCCCTAGTGTCAAAAGTTAAAATTTTTTATGTGTTTTTGTTTCTCCAATATGTATGTGCATTTGTGTTACTTTTTTTTAAAATTTTTTTTTTATACAAATTTTGATTTTATAAATTTTGCATTAGGGTATGTACACCATCCAAATTAGTTAATTTCTCGATTTCATTTTATTTGTAGTTTTCTTCGTAATGTCTTGTTTATTAAAGAGAAGTAGAGTTTTAGTTTTTACACTAGTCTATAATATAGTAGCATTAGCTGCTTAGTACACAAGTTCAAATCCATAGCATCTCATGGCGCACGTGCACAACCTGAGCTCTCAACAGTGAGCACCATGTGCACGTGCTGCATGTTTCTCCTATTCCAAATATGTTCACATTTTACATAATTCATCCAATAATAGTTATAGTCATCTAATTAAATAAATTTAGTGCTGCATTTTACTTTATGAGTAATTTCTAACTATTTTCACATTAATTTAACACAATTTAGATACCTTACGAATTTTTATTATGTATTTCTCATATGAATTTTAGAATTACAAATCTAGGCGTTTACTTTATCGTAGATTTAAAAGCTATAGCACAGATAGTCAAAGATAAGATGAGCTGTCAAGATAGTCCAGTAACTGTCTATAAGTCCATAGTCAATGTTATAAGTATTTTCTTGGTACATTTCGATACATCTCGTTTCTGCAACAAGTTCTGTCACAAATCTATAGTCTGTATTATCTTCAATTTGACACTTTCATATGCTCCATTCTTAAAATTGTTTAAATTCTATTTGCAACACTTTCTATAGTTATGAATAAAATGTTAAACTTTAGCGCATTTCCGTTCCATGTCGTTTCCATATTTTCCTCATGTTATCATTATTATTCAAGATTCTGAATCATAGTTCTTTTCCATTGTTTCCAAATTTCTGTAAACCCTTTTTGATTCTTACTTATCCTCTTCTATTCATCCATACTACATTATCTTTATCAAGTGGGGCAATCCATCATGGCTTTCCTTTCTACATAGTAGTGGCAATCCATCTTTTCAGCATTCCTTTCTCCTACGTAGCGGCAATCCCTCATGGCATTCACTTCTCCTCGATAGTTGCAATTCGTCACAATGTACTGAAGGGACCTCCCGTTAGACAAAGCCATCCCAAAACACCAACCCATGGCAATTTAGGTTAGCAATGACTTTACTTGTCCACATTGGCTGAGCCTAAGACTTGGACTTATGTGGACAGAGGTGAAATGATGGTGATCGGTAAAGGCAAGCACTTTAGAACACTCTGCCACCTGGGGCCTGTTAATTGGGTGATCATGAATATGAGTGGCTGAGCTTCTTACCTGTCAGGAAGCCAAATTTCTGATTTTGATCAGACTTGAAATTCTGGCTTATATCGTCAAGATCTTGGATCTTATATGGCTCCAATAATGAGCAAAATCGGGCATGGTATGTACATGCAGAAAATGTTTTTGACAAAGCTTAGTGGATGCAGCCACTTTTACTCAATGCATTCATACCCTGTTGCAAGTAATCAGAAACATTCTATAAGAACATTGCTTCACATATTTTGTTAACACAAAAACAATTTCAGTGTTTTGAAGGAAACAAAACCTTCAAAGGGTTGTCAGGAAATTGTGACTGTAAATGCTTGATAGATTGTAACATGTATATAGTTATAAGTTCCCAAGTTAGAGGAGTCTTAAATACTTTCATTTAAATGACATTGTGTTTACCACATTTTATTCTAATTATAACTAAGATTTTATTTTGTAAACATGACAAAACTTAAAAGTTTATTTTCCATTAGTTAATAGTTGTTGTTTTTTTATATAGAAAATGCTAATTGTGACATGAGGTCAAGTAGAGGATTATATAATCCTGTTTTCCTAAAAGTAATTTATTCGTGCTTTAAGATCTGAGCAGAATCAATTATATTATTGTTGTGTCCAGTTGTTCATTTGGGTTAGAAGTTTCTTTATTCAAATTATTTATTCACTGGAAATACAAAGTGCTCATTAAAAATAACATTCTTGGAAACAGAGACTTTAATTAATAGTGAAATATCAAATAAGGAGATATTCTTGGATTGTATTATTGTGATCCAACAAAAGACTGTTAGCACATCACCGCTGCACATGACACTACAGGCACATCAACACTTCCAGCATTGGATTTAATTTGCATTTCCACAAAAGTTTATTGAGAACTTTGTGTCTGTAATTCTAGAATTATTTGGGATTTAATTTGCAAATACCATAAGTTCCTTTTTTTACATTTTCACTTTGTCTTCTAATGAAATAAAATATTTATTGGATTTTACAAAGCTTGTTGCTTCTGACTTTTTCTATTACTTATTTTAAGATCATATTCATAATATCTGATACATAGTGTATAATTTTGGAAAAGTGAGTATTTATTGCAGATGATTAGTCAGTCCACAATGGGATTGCCAGTTATCATTTTTTTCCTCCCAGTACACTTATTTTGTTTACATCTTGATCAATCATCATGGATCATGAGATCTTAATTGGTGCCAAGGCTAATAAAATCTCTGTCAGCCAATGAAATTGATAATCTTATACTTCTTTGGCAATGAGTACACTCTGTAAGCCTCGAATGCACTCAGTTCAGGATCAACTCAACCATAACTATTTTTTATTTTCTTGGGTCTTTTTTTATGCATTCCACAAGTGCCATGGATGAAACTTTCTTGTGACAAATACAGGTCATTAACACAAGATCATTGCCTTGAATGTACCTTGTGAAACAAGACAAGTGATAACCATAAAATCTTGCTTTCAGATGTACATCTACTCTCTCAGAATCAGTCATCAATCAGGTTCACCAAGCAGAGTAGGCTATTGAATGTAAAAACAGATTTTGATTCTCCCAGCTGGAAGTGTAGTTCTCTTTCTGAATCCAATGGCCATTCTACCTTGTCTTATATATGAACACTATCTCACAAATCAATTGTCAATAAGTGAATCGTAAGGTATTTATGTATATCACATGATGCTCAAAAGCACAAAAATGAACAAATGAAACCACCTTTGGGAACAAGTCCATGTGATAAAATTTCTAATTGCAAATCAACATAATTCATTCATATTCACACTGGAATTAGAAGACCAAGTGTGACTTAAAGCCTAAATTACAATATATAGCCCTCACCCCAGAAATCTACTGACTAGGACTCCAAATATTAGCCATTGAAATGTCTTCTTTATATATATTCTTTATATATATATTTATTTATTTATTTATTTATTATAAAATGACCAAAATATACTGTGAAATAGCTTTTGAGATAATTTAGAAGTGCAAATAATTCTGCTATAGTAGTACTAGCATATACTTTACTTCACTCATCCAACTTTTGCATTTGGGTAGTTTGAAAAATATTATTGTGACCCTTCACCTAGATGTTACTGTGATATTGGCCCCATTTATATATTGCAACAGACAGGGGACAATTGTTTAATCAGCTTATGTCATTATATCATTGGACCATTCAGTCCTCAACATATGTCAGCAAGCCAGCTAGGAGCAGGTTAAATAGAGTTATTATTGACTAATTGTTGTTTTCTAATTGATTGCATAGTATTCTCAATGCCCTAGTCATTAGGCAGGAGGCTCAGCTGATATGTTCATATATTTCTTATTTATTTCCTCTAATATGAAAAGCTAATCAGAGATAGGGCTGGAAGTTAATCAGTGATTGTTGTTGTTGTTGTTGTTGTTGTGGGGCTTAACGCCATTTTTCAGCACATGATAGGCTGTACATGATGGCCAGTATTAATGGTGGAGGAAGAAACTGGGAAATCCCCGGAAAGAACCACCGACCCACGAGAAGCTACTGGCAAGCTTTCTCACATATCCACATTAGCCGAATCCGAGACTCGAACCCACGCAGACATAGGTGAGATGGCAGTGATCCGTAACGGAGAGCACTTTAGACCACTCGGCCACTCGGGGCCCCCTAATCAGTGATCAGTGGATTTTCAGGCAGATCACTATATGTAAGGGCTCACAAATCCATTAGGTCAGTAGTAAGTTAGGCCAGTCATATCCAAAGTTAACAGGTGGACTTGTGTGGGATGTATCTAATAAAACAGGTAATGACACCCCCTTTCATGATTACAGTAAATTTGTACCAGCCCAGACCCTGCACCTGACAAGTGCAATGAATGCCAACAGGGAAAATGGCAATGTGTTATTAAAGCATTTTGTAAATTAGGGTGCTGATCATCAAAATAGACAGCCTACCAAGCTAGCTTGGGGAAACTGGACTAATGTCTTGATTTTGATACTAATGATATAAAATGATTCATTGTCTAAGGCTGGTACCCAGTCTTGGCCAGTCAGAAATGGCTGTGTTAATAATGCAGAATTAAATTATGTAACAAGTTTTGGGTTTAGATTGTAGTGGATACAAAACATTGAATGCATTGTGAGGTGACTGGTAGCAAGATTTGAAAGTTCTTTCAAGGTGTAAGCTGCCATTGTAGCATCAGAAATTAAAGTGCACGTCAACATGGTCTTGTAGGTGCATTTACTGAAATGTTGTTGTTAAAAAATGGATTTCTAATATAGTTTAAACAAAGTCTTTCCAGTCCTGTTTGTTGAATGCTGTGCTCCTTGAATGTTCTCAGACATCTTCTAGTCGAAATTATTGATCGCTATGGACTTTTAAACATAACTTCTTTCACAGATGGTTATGGGGTGGGTTAGAAAACTAACAAGTTTGGTCAAGTTACAGCAGTTTACAAAGAGATATGGTGACATACAAATCGAAGAGTGATTATCACAGTGTCTCCGACTCCAGAGTTTGGGGACAAGAAAGAAATTAAGTATACACTTTAAAGAGCAGCTTTGTCAACACAAAGCCACATTCTCAAGTCAGTGAAGGTTTCATAAACTTAAACATGGGCTGGGATTCAAAATCACGTGTTCATAATCAAACATCAGCAAGAAAGTCAAACAACCAGCTGTATGTTGTATGCTAATTTCATTGACACAGGGTATTATTGACACACTATATACATATTCTTGCAGTGCAGTAATTATCTCTATTTTTAGGATCATGTGTGTTGACAGAAGGCTCTTTAGTGCTTGTGACCTTTTGATGACACATTACCTTCAGTTTTCAGTGGGGCACATATTTTCAAGAAAATTGTTAGCAAAGCAAGTTTCAAGATAAAATAAGAGACCTATTGTTTTAAAGTCAACTTCCAGTCAGTTTTCTTCAACCAGTATTCAGAAACAAAATTGTTGTAAGGATAATGGGCTGACCATTATGGAGAGGCTGGGATTTTTTTCTGATCAGGATATTTTTGTTCTTTTATATCAGTTTTTTCAACATGATGGATAGAATAAGATCGGGAGGTTTTCTTTTACTCAGCTGGTCATATACCAGAAGAGGTTATGAGATGGTCTGTTGCACATTATCCATCTGTTGTCCATTGTCCAATGTCAGTCCATTCATTTTCACCAGTTATCACTACTTCTCCTCAACTACTTGGAAGAATGCATTGAAACTTTACGTACAGTCTTCCCATGATCTAGTTGGTCCTAAATGAAATCGGTGCTGTTTGCACATTGAATATGGCCTTCACAATGGCCACATTGAAAATCTTGTTATTGCTACTTCTCTTTAATGGAAGGTCATATCAACATGGAGTTTTCACTGAAAGACTTTTTATGATGTTGTTCCTAAATGAAAATGATGTCGATCTGACATCCAGTATGGCCGACACAGTGGCCATCTTGAAAATCTTGTTATTGCTATGATCATATCAATATAGGGTTTTTACTAAGAGACCTCATGATGTTTAGTTGGTCCTAAATGAAAATGGTGTAGATCCACCATCCAAAACAGCCACCATTGCAGCCATTTGGAAGATCTTCTTTTTAGCTACTCCTCCTGAATAAATGGCAATATCAACATGTGGTTTTAACTAAAAGACTTATTATGATGTCTAGTTTGTCATAAGTGAAAACAGTGCCAATCTTGAGATCCAATATGACTGCCACAATGGCCATCTTGAAAATCTTCTATTGCTACTGTATTTTATTTAATTTTTCGTACCCTTTAATTTTTTGTACACAATCCAGTTATCAAAATAATAATTATTTAAATGTATCATAATTTTTCGTACATATCACTTTGTATTATTTGAAAAATTCATTAAATTATCAGACATAAAATTTCCACTAAGAAGGTTTACGTTTGCAAAAAAAGTCAAAAATACCATATTCCCATTTTGTTTTTACAAAAATTAATGATTAATAATGATTGATGCGAAAGCATGGGTGGCCGCAGCATAGGTCAAGGGGGGTCACATGGCCCCCTCTGGAAAACATACTGCAATATATATTCCGACAGTTTAATCATGCAAATGATGCTGAAGATATGTCACAAGATTCTGTTCAAAACGTTAAGTAAATATTAGCTTTAGTTTCAGAGTGCTTACTATACTAACTCTCCCGGCTGTGACTGACTGACCCCCCTCCTTTTGCAAAAGATCCTGCGGGCGCCCATGTGGATAAACGCTTATTGTCATTACAATATCTACTGGTGTTTATGTACAAATGGACAAAGGACTTTACAGACTATACCTTTAAATATTATCATTAATTAGTTCTCCTAATTAAGTCCGTCACTGTAACAAAACACCACGTGCATTTTAAAACGAGTTCAGAAGCCCTTTGATGTTTTCTTAAGCAACAAAAATTACATCTCAGTACATGCTAAAGTGAAGACCACAGACCATTAGTCAACTACCGGTAATCTTAATTGTTTCATTAGTCATACAAGCATAAAATATAAAAACCTTGTCATTTTCCATCGTAAATTTGAAAGTCACGGACTCCGTTAAATCGATTCGTATATATACATATACTATCTTTTAAGTGCTTCTTCTGTTTTGACTTGGATATAATTAACATTTTATTGCAAATCTATTCTACAATATACCCCACTATTATCTTTATTGGCAAGTTCGAATAACAAGTAATGCGTATGATCGCTTGTCCTTATAACATCTGCTATATGGACAACGGCTTCAGTAGCACATTGACAGATTTTCATTTCCCTAAAGTGAGCCTCATTTTCCTACTGGCAGCCTCGCTGATTTGACCTCTTCAGGCGATTCTTGCCCTCAGTCTGGGTTCAACTGGAACAACCAAAGCGCCAAGCATGTTTAATTACCGTGTAAATAACACTGCATAGCCATGTGGTTATTGTGACAATGTACATCGTAATTAAAACAAGAATGAATTGTTGATTTTGCAGTGTTTATTGCTAATACAGTAGGTTTGTAATACATGAGGATTATCTCACTCATCAGGTAACTGAAAATAGTCTTTTTTCTCTTTGCAAAAGCTACAAATAAAAACCACACTGAATATATATGGTCTTGTACCCTGAAAATTTTGTTTTGTTTGATTGAACTCTCTGGCGCGTGCGCACGCATTTACATACACACGCACACGTGTGCACTCACGCGCATTAACTTAAACGTGATTTCAGGTTCTTTATTTTTTATTGCAATTTGATAATGAGATTATTGTTGCGGTAACAATACAACTTGCACTCAATTTTTTGACAGTGTGGACTTGTATCGTTGCATACAATTTACCAATAAAATAATACCCATAACTTATACATGTTCAAACCATCTTAATCATTTTGCCAATATTACACAACATATCAGCTACATATGTTCTAAATGCAGACGAGCTTGCACACTGAGACATAATCCTCTCTCTCTCTCTCTCTCGTTCACTAATAACAACAAAATCGTTTTGAGTACTTTTGTTTTTATTGTAATTAGATTCTTGAGAGCAGAATGAGAGAGAAAATATACGTTTACTTTGTACATTTGTACCGTTAGGTTGTCGAGTAGCGTGTGTTCCGCAGAACTTGTTCTGGTACAATCCCTTTATTTTTCGTACACGGTCAATACCAGCAAATGATAATTATTTATTTTACATATAATTTTTCGTACACTGAAATTAATAATTATTTTTTCGTGTACAAAAATTACATAAAATACGGTACTGCTGAAGGATTTGTCATATCAGCATGGGGTGATCACAAAAACTTCACATGATGAGTTCATGCTAAGTAAACATTGTGCTATTCTCACATCCATCATAACCATATGGCAGACATCTGGAAAAGCTTATTATGGCTGCTTGTCCTGAATGGAAGTCATATCAGCATCTGGTTTTAACTAAAAGATTCGTTATGACATCAAGATGGTCCTAAATAGAAAGACCTGAATCTGAAATCCTACATGGTCCCTAGGCAGCAATCTTAAAAATCTTGTTATCACAAATCTACTTTAATGGAAAGTCATATTGTCATGGGATTTTCACTAGAAGACTTCTTATTATGGTCATAAATGAAAATGGTTCTGTTCTTATGTCTAGTATGGCTGCAACACCAGCCATCCTGAAAATATTGTTATTTCTACTCCTCTCCAAATGTATGGCTATATCAGCATCCAGAAGATGTTTTATGATACCATGTTGGTCCTAAATGAAAATGTTGCCAGTTGTACATCAGTTATGGCTACCATGACAACTATCTTTAAATGTCTTGGTGTCACTATTGCCCCTGAATAGATAGATGATCATTATATTGTGGGGCTTTCACCAATAGACTTCTAATGATGTCACTTTGTCCTAAATGAAAATGGTGCCAAGTAGACATCCAGTGTGTGCATCAAATGAGCTGATTTGAAAAATCTAGTTATTGCTGAAGAATGTCAGAGATGGTTTCAGCACTGACAGATGAAGGAAATATGATCCTAGCTTGAATTCCTGGAATTTGTTGTCTTTCCAGTAGAACATCAGTCTCTTTGAGCAACTCTGGTGTCTTCAAATCAGAGCAGAATTTGTTTCTGAAGTGGGTGGGTGTCAGAAATTATCTAAATAATCACACACACACACACACACACACACACACACACACACACACACACACACACACACACACACACACACACACACACACACACACACACACACATCACTCCCAAAGTGTCGTCTGGTTTGTTCATATTTGGTGATTGGAGATGTATCATGAATGACTGGTAACCTGACTGTTGTACAGACTGAGGCCAGTACACAGAGGTTTCCTTATTATTAGATTATTAATTATTGTTAGAACCAAATCGAAAGAGCTGCCTACTGAGAAGTTGTGTGGGAAAGCTTTACTGGTCTCATTAGGACATTGCCCTTATATAAAGACATCATTTGACCTTGAATGGACATGGCCTTTACATAAAGACATTGTTTGACCTTGAATGGACATAGCCTTTAAATGAAGACATAGTTTGATGTTGAATGATTGGTCCATTGTTATATCCAGTTTCAGACACATGCACAAATGACAGATGTACATATTAACCAAAGTATGAATTTCCAGGACTTGTTTTAATAAATATTTTGAACCATATTCCAAAAATGATTCCGTCAAAACTTGGTCTTGAAAGTTCCTTGACAACAATGCTAGGTCTTACAAGTACTCCAACAGTACATAATGATTTTGTATATGAAATGTTGGTTTCACAAAAAAACCCCAAAAAACCTTGAAAGTTGTTTTTACATAATTAGATAATCTGAGCCATTCAGAGATAAGACATATGGGAAAGTATTTGCCTTGTGTCTTGTGAAACTGTTCCATTTATTGATTGGGGGAGCAGCCAGAGAATAAAATCTCCATCCCATTTTGGCTCATAGCCAACTGGCACATTTTTTTTTACATGCATCTAAACTTACTAAAAGATGCATGTTGCATGTCACTTTTTGTGACTTGTATATCTACTAGTTCAGGTAGCCGAGAATGGAAAATGATTGTGTGGTTTATAATCCCATGCAGTACTTTCAAAATATTGGTACCCTTTCTAGATTACACCTTCACAATCAAAACTTAAACTTACCTAAAAATAAATTATTGTTAGCAGTCACGTTAGGTCATGACATGCATTTCTTCCCATTGGAAGTACAGATATAAGATTTGTAGCACCTACACTTCTTACATTCAGAACACATTGAAGAGATAGGTCATCAGGAAATAATGCTTAACAAAATTCTTTGCAGCAGCTGACTCCCCACTGGGAGGGCTGGGTTGGTAGGTAGGCTTTCCTTTTTCCCAGTGTTTTTCTCATTGTTAAGGTCATGTACATGTATATGGTGGTATAGGTAAATTATCTACAAGACATCATGATGTTCACCTGGTTTGGGTACTCCATCAGTGGGGTTAGAGAAACATCTGTGTTGATGACCTGCATTATATGCTTATTTGTAGGTGAATTGTCAGAGCTTTCCTGAACTGAAATAAAGGAATTGATATAAATCTTGAGTAAACTAGTCATTTTTCTCTTCATAGCAACATACCAGTAACTGTCATTTCTGATACATAGTTATCAAACCATGTGGTATGTTGATGCAAGCTTGCTTTATAAAATCTGAACTCAAGTGAGTTGAGTGGTACAGTATATGCTGAACAATGTATGGTATTTTGTAACCAGTATGACAGCTAATGCCAGATGAACCTGGTAAAAATGTATGTTTTATGCATATTCAGCATTTAACAGAGATTGATATGGGAAGAAGCATGAATCAAAGAAATGTAATCTCCTGTAAGGTACTGATTATTTAATTTTTCTGGGGTGGGTAGGCTATGATTTTCTTTCAAGCTGACATATTTAATTTTCTTTTATCTCAAGATAAGTAATTTTTTCAAACACAATATAATGAAATATAATATGGTGTTATTTTGCTATCCGATATTTCTTCCAGCTGCCATAAAAAAATTTGTACAGTGGTATACTGGGACACTTCTGTACATACCCCAATACATACCATGGTATACTGTAATTTTATTAGGGACCCAAAATTTAATTTTGGCAGGGGTCTGGGATTTTTGTATTTTATTGTAATTATTGTAACTGAAGAATCTTAAACAACCAGCTTAAGTATTATAATGGTAGGAAAAGTCTGCATAAATCTGTACATTCAAAATGCATTTTGGTCCAAGCAAAGAGGACATCATGTACATACCAGATCTTCATTCAATATACATGTTTGAGATGAAAATGTTAACGGGCATTTAATCATAAGGTTGCTCATTTTAATAATTCAAAAGTAGTTAATGGACCAACATTACTGTCATTTCATAAAAGATATTCTGTTAGTTTAAATATTCCTATGCAAAACTGAACAAGAAAATAAACTGAGGATAAAAACTTCTGTACACTTATAGTAAATACATGATTGGTTGGTTTTGGTTTTGTTGGCTTTAAATCATTTTTACGCACATGATAGGCTATACATGGCAGTCAGTATACCTGGAGGAAGAACATGGAGAAAACCGCAGAAGACCTACTGATATATTGGAAGCTTCTGGCAGACTTTCTCACATATCCACGTTAACCGAGTCAAGTCTGGAACCCATGCACACTAAGGTGAGACTAACTGATCTGTAAAGGCCAACACCTTACACCACTCAGCCACACGGGACCCCAAATTCATGATGGGAAGAGTGTTTCAACTTAAAAGGCATTGCAAGTCTTTAAACAGAAGTGGCCTCTCATTCATTGGGTTGAATACTTTTTATGCTTGGCCTAGGTTTGTTACTTCTTATTGCATGAAGGCAGCTCTCTCGTCTGATCTTTCCCTTGTTCTGACTTCTGGCAACCCATGGCTAGGCCATGTACTAAATGGTATTCCACAAATGCACATTACTAAGTACAGTATGTTTCCAGTCTCGGTTCAAATGATCTATATCAGAAAAAAAGGAGGGGGGAGGAAGAGAGTGTATGGTTTTATGGATTTAAATACTGTCTTCAGCACATGACAGGCTATACATGGTGGTCACTATATTTGTTGGTGGATGAACCTGGGAAGAGCCATGGACCCACAGGAAGCAGCTACTGGCAAGTTTTCTCACTTACCCACATTCGTCGAGCTGAGACTCAAACTTGTGTTGACAGTGGTGAGATGTTTGAATGATCTATAAAGGTCAGTGCCCTAGAACACTGGTCCCCTCCCCCTGAGAAAGAATGAAAACATTTTTTTAAGTAGAATAATTTAGCAAGTAATATTGTAAAGTCCTTTTTGAGCAAAAGAAAACATGAAATTGTGAAAAGACGAGAACTGCATGATGAAAAATCTAGATTACAGAGAGAGAGGAGAGAGAATTAATTTTAAAGATCAGTTCTGTGAATAAAATGAAGTAAAATTGAAATTTTCATATATATATTATGTCATCCAGTAAATGAAAGAAAACACCAAATTGCAAAACAAAAAAAAATATAATTAAATATCACAAAAAACAGTAATGTTTCTATCCATTGTTCCATGAATGACATCCAGAAATTTACTATAGTATAACAGTCTGTATAGTCAGTTTTACATATTTTAGCAATATTTTGCAGTCATAAATGCCACAAAACTCATTTAAACATAATATGAATATGATCCAGAAAATGCAGCACTGTCATATTTCCAGGTAAGGTTAGGTTGGGTTGTTAGAAGGTTTTTCTGCTGTCAAGAAGCAGTAAAGTTTGTCTGTCCATCCGTCAAACAAATCTTTCATAAATATACAGGTATCTGCAGACTTGTGCAAGTTTTGCATTAATGTAATTTCATATGAATTTAATTTTTAATTTAATATTTGTTGTGAATAAAAAATAAAATTATTTGTCTAAAACAAAATAATTAGGATTTTTAAATGGCTAAAATGAATGGTATTAAAGTTAATTGAATTTATGTATTTTTCAATGAAAATTAAATGCAGTGAAACCAAAGATTTCAAGTGATGCAACCACTCGTGATAATGCAACTATTGCGTAAGTTGATAGTTAACTGTAGTGTTTCAATACAAATGGCATGTGGTGTGTTAAAAGAGACATGAATATGACCACATGATCAGTCAAAAATGATTGGCTACAGTTGGTTTGACAGATGCTGCAGCCTTTGGGAACAGAAAGCAGCATGCCAGGAAAGAGATGCATAAGGGAAACTCTACCCAGGGGGATAAAAGAGCATTGATCATACATAAATCAGAAAGTAAGCTGATGTCATAAGTAAAGAGTTCAGTGGTATTCTCTGATGTGATACATGTACCATGTATATTGTATGGTCGGGGACTTGGATGTTAAAGCCCTCTTTGTAACCCTGTGTTATTTCTGGTATCCCACTTATTGTCTGATACTGGGATGGTAGACTCCAGGTGTATACAAGCAGCTGATTAGGCTACCATCTTAGCATATATACATGCACAGAAACTACATGAGATACGGGAACAGCTTGAAGAAGAAATCTGTCAATTAAACCCTTTTCCACTAGAATGTATGAAAGATAAATTTATATGGCAAATACTTTGAATAGGAAATTATGCCAATTCCCCTAAATAGTAATGATAAAAATACCAGGTAATAGTAATAAAATGGGTTTTTTTTATGGCACTTTTTAACACATTTGCTATATCATACTGAGGTAATGGCTCAGTACTTTTCCCAAGGGCTCAGGAATGGGGATGTAGAATAGGCCCAAAGCATCTTTGTGCATGTTGTACAAGGTCACTAATGAAAGCAGGAGCAAGTGACACAGTGGTTATCATCCTGAACATGACTGAAGGGTGTGGGTTTGAATCCTACCATCAGATCAGCCCAGGTCAGCTACTCTTTTTGTGTCCTTGTCAATTCACTTCACACTGATTTCCTCTGCACTAAATAACCTACTTGAGTTGTTGTGCCATAAAACAATAAATCAAACCAACCAAACTAATTTTTTTTACTTCTGCTGGTCACAGACAGTAAGAGCTTATGGGATGGCCTGTTCACCCTCTGTAGTCCATTGTCTGCCCATCTGTTAAAAATAGTTTATTGTCATTACTCCTCCTAAACTATCTGAAAGATTGTCATGAAACCATACATACACATTGAGCCCAATGTCTAGTTGGTCCTCAAGTTAATTGATAATGAGATACAAGACATGCATGGTGGTAATTTCCAAGTAAATTATGTTTCAAGTAAACACCTATTCTATGATATGACTTCTACGCAGTCTCTTGGAATATTTTTAAAGTAACATATGTACTGTTGTTCATCCCATGTACCTTTATTTATATAATTATTCATTGACACACACCATTTACATTCCCCATTGATCATGACATTGACACACACCATTTACATTCCCCATTGATCATGAAACTACATATATTACCCTCACTGTCTGTCTGTTTTGTTTTTTAATTGTTCGATTTTGTTATCACTGGTTGATGATGAACCTAATATACCATACATACAACCTTTTGTTTGGTGCTAAAAAGCCTTGCAGTGCTGGTGCACCATTAAACGACAATCTATGAGGCATTATGGAATAAATGTTCACTCAGCAAGGGAGTTTCTTCAAAAGTTTTGACCAAAATAAGGGTTGTGCTGATTAAAGCATATGGGTATAATGTCCATTACAGATAGGGAGGCAAAGACTTATACATGTACAGTGAAATATTCTATCATAGATGTCTTGTATTACAGAATATATAAATGAATACTGCAGGTAATATTTATATTTTAATGCCATTAAAAAGATGAAACTAAATAAGCTTCTTGATACACCAATAGTTCTTTTACAAAATACCTCATGTATTCCAGCATCAAAACTTTCCCTTTATTTAAACCTCACTGGGCTAAAGTGACTGATGTTATGAAGTATGTACTAAATGACATTCAGAAGTATGCACTGAAACACCTGTATCACTCCATGTAGATTGCTGATTGGTTTCAGTACATGTACTGACATTTATGTCCTTTAACATATGATGTAATCAAAATTAAAGGAGAAAATTGTTAATTTATTATGGTTTACCTGGTAAAATATTTCAGGTGTTTATCAAAGCCGTGCCCAATACTTAAAGTGTATAGTTTTTAAGTGGCCAGGGTGAAAAAATTCTGTCTTGAAATATTTTAGACATGTCAATTCTATAGTGTCAGTCATTCCAAGATGTTCTTCTGTATTTTTAAGCAGTTTATATACAATAACCATCCACATGCAGTATGGTCAAACTCGTATTTTCCATTTTTCACAATTTCATTAGTTTCAGTATAAACAGTTGAACATATCCATAATACGATTCGCTTACATGAACTGGAATTGTGTTTTTGTTTCAGAGATGCCTTTTGTTTTGGAACATAAACTTTGAGAAATCATTGCAACTACTTTTGGCAGGATAGAGTAGTTTCAAGCATTCAAATAATGCTCATCATAAAAAGATTTGACAAAGCTGTAGATAAACTATACTTTGTGTATTTTATGCAGATAGTTACATTTTTAAATGTGTTCAGATTAGAGAAAATTTAATTGTAAGCATTTTGACCAAAGTCATGAGGGTATTGGTCTTGCAATAAACACAGTCCATGTGGTATGGTGAATAAACTGTGATGTCCTTTCAGGTTTAACTGCTTCGGTGGTTAGAACGTCTGTCTGCCTCGGATGCAGGAGGTCACGGGTTCAAATGCCATCCAAGTGATACCAAAAACTTATAAAAATGGTGTTAATAGCTGCCTTGCATGGCCTCAGTATAGGTTAGTGTTAGGACTGGACTGCCTGGTGTCAGGATAATATGACTGGGCGGGACATTATGCTACCTGTCTTCAACATGATGCCCCAGTGCTAGTCATCACTATAAACTGCCACACTGTAGACATGGTAGTGGTAGGATTGAAATTTTTTTAAAGCTACATTAAAAATACAAATCACACACACACACACACACCTTTCAGGTTTCATGTGTTTGGTGCACGTTTGAAAGACCGTACTTGATCATTATGAAAACATTCACTATGAGCAGTCTGTAAAAGATGCACCTTGGAGAGGTCATGGTCACTTAGCTGTTTGATTCATCAAAAAGGCATGATTCAGATCTTGATCATTAAGACTTGCAGGGTTGCAGAAATCTATTGTCCATATTGTCAGAATTGATCATTAAGACTTGCAGGGTTGCAGAAATCCATTGTCCATATTGTCAGAATTGGAAATTTGTTCCTTCAGACTAGCAACCTTTGCAAGGTTACTTGTTCATGGACAAATAAATTGTGTCCTGTAAGGGTAGAAGTTACCATTTTGTCTGAGCAATGTTTACACCAGCACCATTCATACTTGCCAGAAAGTACTATACAAGTGCATTGTATATTTACAGAGCATATGCAGAAATTTATAGATTAGGATTGAAACCAGTTTCAGCTTCTGTGGATACAACCAATGGAAACAGACAGCACTGGTTTAGGCGATATCTTTTAAAATGGCTACATCAGAACAAATTTCATTGGCAGGAGGATGTTTAAACCCGAGGAATTTTCAATTTTGAAGCAATCACTGGACTCCTTGAAACAATTACGTATATGTAACTACAGTGTATTTTCCTGGGAATGCATCTTGATGGATCTTTTTCTTATAAAGCTAGGGCTGTCTGGTTAAAAGTTTAATGAAATATCAACAAAACAGGCTAAAACTAAACTTGACTATGACAGGAAGAAAGAAAATGGGAGTTCAAAGATTCTTCATTGCAGGAGTTTCCCTGGCTCGAAGCCAATGAAGATTGAACAATCTCATCTTGTAATATATGTAAGAGATACCCCTCAACTGCAGACAAAACCAGTGGATTGTTTGCTGGACAGGTTATCACATGGAAGGACACACTGTTAGTTCCAGCAAGATGTCTTTAATAAAATTGGCAACAGTAAGGATAGAGAAAAAGTAAAGCAGGTCATATCTTCTGATGAGTGTTCTTTTCAACAATAAGTGTGAACTGATGCGTTTGTGACTGTTTAACTTTATTCAGAGTTAATTTTCTCTTCACTATAATTGCCAGTACTCTGACTGAGGGAGTAAAAAACAACAAATTACTTAAAGGTTTGCATAAACTGTATTATTTTCTCATGTCTGTAGTCTAAGTATGTTTTTAACAACAAAAATAAGACAAGTTGAAATATGCAGTAAATTTTACATGTCACAGATCCATACTGTATGCATTTAAATAGAGCAGCTTAATAAAAGTTAACATTTTAATAGCCATGTCCTTCACTATTCTTTTTAACAGTTAAAATATGGACAACTGGGTCTTTTATACAGACAAGTAAACTTTTTCATGTATTTCTCCATGGACAACTTGATTTTGACATAATTTCTGCACCCCTGGACTTTTAGTCTCGTAGCACAGGTTTTGTGTTTGCATTGTCCAGCAAGAAACTTATCAAACTGTATAATACAATTAGTTCCAAATCAGGGAGTAAAAATCCTAAGTTATTGAAACCTTGTCTAGTGCTTTAGCTTTATATTATGATATAAGCACTCATTAACTGGGGAAGGCATTAAGTTAGCTAAACCAGAAAGCAATCTGGATGAAATTGAACCTGGAAATTATAATTAGATTAATTTATTTAAAAAAAATATATTTGGCATGCATTTTTGGGGTAGATCAACAAACTGCAAACAAAATTTTCATATTTGACCTTCCTGTTGGCATTTGGCACATTTTGATGATGAATTGCAAGTCTCATTCAGATCTCTTTTCACACATTTTGTGAACTGTATGCAAATGAGGCCTCTTGTTGCCAATATCTTTAAACTTGTTTTTGAAAGACTGAGGTTAGTTATGCTATGTTTTTCAGGAGACAAAACTATATGTCAGAACTCCGCAGTCCGATGGAAAATTAATCAAAAGAAAGTTGCTGTCCCCAGGATCCTCCCCAACATACGACGAAGGTAAGACATCTTAAATATTCTTAATATACTCTTGTAATGATAGCTTTAGGTTCTGTAATGAAAAGGTGATGTGATTAAAAAAAAAAATGGATCTGGCTCGATAGCTTTAGGACTGTAATGAAAAATCACTTCGATCATTTAAAATAGATCTCAAAATATACAACAGATGATTAAAACAGCTTGAATATTTTTCAAGTGCTCGACATCATTAAGCAGCACTTTCTGGTGTGGAATGGGGGCTGGGGGAAACTTTGAACTTTCCTCGGTTATTTTATTCCACACAGTTGAAAAAAATGGGATCAGGTTACCTTTTTCCTTCAGTCTGAATTTGACTGTTGCCAAGAAAATATGCTTCTTATTGCGATTTGATTGGTTGTTTGCCATTTGGTAAAGCTGAGCTTATATTCAACCACCTGTCAGTCCTAATTGCTAATTAGCCTGCTATTCATTACACCATAAGATTGACCAATAAGTGTTTTCTTATTACACCTTGTTAGATATTGTTACATGGCATTCTGTGTCATTGGAAGTACCTGGTGTTATGTATATCTAATATGTATTGTTTGTTGGCTTTTTGCAGTGATTACATGTTATGTATATCTGTATTTTGTACTTGAGCTTTGTCCCAAATCAAGTTAATGGTGTACCTGACCAGTGATATTTATTTTGTAAACAACATCATGCGTAGATAATAAATCCCAAATAGTCCTAGTCTCTGTGCTTATAGATTAAATATTGAGATCATTATCAATGGAAGTAAACATGTTTACTTTATCTGAATGTAAGATGTCAGTTTTCACTTAAAAATTTCCTAAACTTTGAATGTTTTTGAGAGGAGACTGACCTACACCCTGGCTCTGTTATAGTGTCGTAGCTTTTTATATAATGTTGTTAACTTGAAAAGTGACTGGTTCTTGCCGTAACATCCAAAACAAAGTCTTATTGTTGTGTTCAGTTTTTAATTTGGGTGGATTTATTTTTTTTAAATTATTCACTGGAAATACAAAGTGCTCCATTATATATACAGTGGGGCCCCGGCTTACGAACGCCCTGGGTTACGAATGATCCGGGTTACGAATGCACGGCCAGCCAAAAACATGACTCGGGTTACGAACGGTGACTCGGGTTATGAACCGAACCGCCATTCGCTTGTGTGCAAAATTTTGAACACGCGAGCTCACATATGGCTGCCTCTACTCAAATAGAATGAAAATATATATATTGGAATTATAGTGAACATTTTGGATTATATTAATGTGAAGCATCAAAAGACTGCTAACACATCACCACATTTCAGGCTATTGGCACATTAGCATGTTTGAGACTATAGGCACATTAGCAGATTCAGTATTGGAACTTACTTGGAACACCATTGGAATTCAATTAGAACTTTATATCTTTGGACTTGTTTGGGAACTTTTAGGACTGGTTGGAATTTAATTCACAATAGTGTTAAGATTTTTTAAATATTTTCACTTTGTATTATAGGGAAGTAAATTATTCATTGAATTTTGCAAAACTTAAGATTCTCGCTCTTTTATGATACTTAAAAGACCATAAAGTTGTAATTCGGTAGCAGGGAAAGTTTTTAGTGGGGTTCACAGTTACTCCCCCAGTGAGTGCATGGGATAGTAATAAGTAGCAGGTTATTGGAGAGATGTAGGTGGGAACATTACCCAGCTAACAGTGCTTATGGAATGCTTGCTTAACTAATTCCTAAATAGTGAGTGACTGGTTTTACACTTATTGTATATATTTGCTTTGAAGATGAGTCCAACTACAAACTGCACAGACCCAGATCTGCCATTGCATAATGCATTAGCAGATCAGGGTCTTTGCAGTTACGAGTAATCAATAGAATAAACAATATAGTCCCAGATCTGCAGGCACATTATGCCATGGCAGATCAGGATCTTTGCTGTTTGCAGTTGGGCTCAACTGATAAGTAAGTATATACGATATGCCAAGAATGTGAGCTGTTGATTCTGATATTACTCTGAGACCTGAATCCTTCACCCTAGATCCCCTCCACCTTTAAATTACAGGTAATTGATGATCCCCTAGATTACATTTAACCCTGTTCTTTCTAATCTAACTTTACTGTTGTTTGGACATTTTTATATTATATATTTACCTTTTTTAATATCTTTGTTAATTGAACAGTTGTCACTGTGATTACTGTTTCTTATTTCATTAAACAAACTTCTATTTCATGTATACACACCAAGAATGTGTCAGTGAGTGGTCTGTCGCTTTCCTCAGCATGTCTTTTTTTATATTGGATTCATATTGCTGATGAATCAGTTATTATCAGTAATTATTTAAATGATAACAAATATGGAAATTCACCAGATTTTGTAAATGGGGTACTCAGGTACTGACCATTTGTCTGAATTTTGGACTTGGATTCATGTTTGGTATAGGTCTTAACTTGGTCATAAACAGAATATTGATATGCCACAGTTTTTGTTGATGTCAAATTGGAAAAAAACATTTGACATATTTGAACTGATTTATAGAGTGCCTGAGAATTTACAGTCTGTATAAGAAACAGTTTGAAATTAAAAGTACACTACCCTGAGAAAATGAAACTGAAACTAAACCAGTTGAAACAAAATTTCAGATGATGGTAGACTTGGCAGGCCTCAGCTAAAAAATCGAGATGCTGTACAATGTTGTTTTGCAAAACATAAATCCAGGTAGTTGTGAATATAATATTTTGAACTTAGAAAACAGCAGAAAGCATGCAGTGTTATATGACATATTTTTATTAGCTTGAACACAAGATATACCTTGTACTCGAGTACTTGGTAACATTTACCATGAATATGAAATATGACCTTAAATGTGAGTTGTGTTTTATCATGAGTGTTATCATGTGTGATACAATACATTTTTATTGCTGATAGTGAAAGTGCCCTTATTCTTGCAGTATATTTTAATAAAAAGTAGGTTTTTTTCTTCATAATTTTGATCCTTCTGTTTTGTTATGTCAGTATTTTAACAGTATAAACAAAATTAGTATTTTCTAAAATAAAATAATGCACAAGGATTTTATGAAAAACCGACAGAAGATTTTCAGATGTCTAGCTGGTTTTAAATTGAAATCCAGTATGGTGTCTACAGTAGCCCTCTTGAAAATATTGTTATCACAACTCCTCAGGAATGGATAGTCATATCAGCATAGAATTTTCACAAAAAAAGACTTCTTATGATGTTTTGTTGATCCAAATGAAAATAGTGCTGACATCCAATGTGGTCATTACATCAGCCATCTTTAAACTCTTACTATTGCAACTCATTGGAAAGTCTTATCAGTATGGGGTTTTCACTAGTAGACTTTTTGTGTTGTTTAGTTAGTTTTTCAATGAAAAAAATTGTACCAATCTGACATAAATTATGACCACCAAAGGATCTATCTGGAAACTTGTGTTACCCTATTTCATGTATTTTTTCGTACCCTTTAATTTTTCGTACACAATCCAGTTATCAAAATAATAATTATTTAAACGTATCATAATTTTTCGTACATATCACTTTGTATTATTTTAAAAATTCATTAAATTATCGGACATAAAATTTCCACTAAGAAGATTTACGTTTGCAAAAAAGATCGAAAATACCGTATTCCCATTTTGTTTTTACAAAAATTAATGATTAATTGTTGGTGAGAAAATATAATGATTGATGCATAAGCATGGGCGCCCACAGCATAGGTCAAGGGGGGTCACGTGACCCCCCTGGAAATCATAACTGCAGTATATATTCCGACAAGTTTAATCATGCAAATGAAGCTGAAAATATGTCACAAGATTCTGTTCAAAACGTTTAGTAAATATTAGCTTTAGTTACAGACTGCTTACTATACTAACTCTACCAGCCGTGACTGACTGACCCCCCCACCTTTTGCAAAAGATCGTGCGGGCGCCCATGTGCATAAACTCTTATTGTCATTACAATTTCTACTGGTTGTTTATGTACAAATGAACAAAGGACTTCACAGACCATATCTTTAAATATTATCATTAATTAGTTCTCCTTATTAAGTCCGTCACCGTAACAAAACACCACGTGCATTTTAAAACGAGTTTGGAAGCACTTTGATGTTGTCTTATCCAACAAAAATTACATCTCAGTACATGCTAAAGTGAAGACCACAGACCATTGGTCAACTAGTCGTATTGTTTCATTAGTCATACAAGCATAAAATATAAAAACCTTGTCATTTTCCATCATAAATTTGAAAGTCACGGACTCCGTTAAATCGATTCGTATAAATACATATACTATCTTTTAAGTGCTTGTTCTGTTTTGACTTGGATATAATTAACATTTTATTGCAAATCTATTCTACAATATACCCCACTATTATCTTTATTGACGAGTTCGAATAACAAGTAATGCATATGATCGCTTGTCCTTATAACATCTGCTATATGGACAATGGCTTCAATAGCACATTGACAGACTTTCATTTCCCTAAAGCGAGCCTCATTTCCCTACTGGCAACGTCGCTGATTTGACCTCTTCAGGCGATTCTTGCCCTCAGTCTGGTTTCAACTGGAATAACAAAAGCGCTAAGCATGTTTAATTACCATGTAAATAACACTGTAGAGCCATGTGGTTGTTGTGACAATGTACATCGTAATTAAAACAAGAATGAACTGTTGATTTAGCGGTGTTTATTCCTAATGGAATATAGTAGGGTCGTAATACATGAGGATTATCCCACTTGTCAGGTAACTGAAAATAGTCTTTTTTTCTCTTTGCAAAAGCTACAAATAAAAACTACACTGAATAAATACGGTATTGTACACTGAAAAAATTTTGTTTGTTTGATCTCTCTGGCACGCATGCACACACACACACACACATGCGCGTGTGCACTCACGCGCATTAACTTAAACATTGATTTCAGGTTCTTTATTTTTCATTGCAATCTGATAATGAGATTATTGTTGCGGTAAAAATACAACTTGCACTTAATTTCTTGACGATGTGGGGTCGTATCGTTGCATACAATTTACCAATAAATAATTCCCATAACTTATACATGTTCAAACCATCTTGATCATTTTGCCAATATTACACAACAGCTACATATGTTCTAAATGCAGACGAGCTTGCACACTGAGACATAATTCTCTCTCTCTCTCTCTCTCTCTCTCTCTCTCTCTCTCTCTCTCTCTCTCTCTCTCGTTCACTAATAACAACAGTACTTTTGATTTATGAGACAGAAAATATACGTTTACTATGTACGTTTGTACCGTTAGGTTGTCGAGTAGCGTGTGTACTGTAGAACTTGCTTTGGTACGATCCCTTTATTTTTCGCACACAGTCAGCACCACCAAATGATAATTATTTATCTTACATATAATTTTTCGTACACTGAAATTAATAATTATTTTTTCGTGTATGAAAAATTACATAAAATACGGTATTTCTACTTCTGCTAGATGGAAAATCATATTCACATTGGGTTTTCACCAGAAAACTTCTTACATTGTCTGGGTGGTCCTAAATGAAAATGTTACTGATCCACCACCAAATATGGCCACGATGGCAGCCATCTTTAAAATCTTGTTGCTACTGATCCTAAAGTGAAAGTCATTTTGACATGGCGTTCTTTGCCAGAAGTCTTCTGGTGATGTCAAGTTGGTCCTAAAAAAATGGTACTGATACTCCTAATGGAAAGTCGTATTAACACAGGGTTTTCACCAGAAGTCTTATACCTGTTTAGTACAGAATGATGCCATTATGGCATCCAGTATGGCCATCATAGCTGCCATCTTGAAAGTTTTGTCATTGCTACTTTGCCAGAATTGATTGTCATATCAACATCTGGCTTTCTTCAGGAGGCCTATGATGTCTAGTTGATTGTAAATACAAAAGGTACCAATCTTGTATCACATACGGCTGCCACAGTAGCTGATATGAACCTCTTATCATTCAAGAATATAAAAGATGGTTTCAGTACTCCTCAAATACAAAGAGGATTCTTTTTGTTGTTGTTATGGGTTTAATGCCTTTTTTTTGATACATAATAGGTCATAAATTTCAGTCAGTATATTTGGTGGAAGAAGAACCCAGGAAAACTCGAGGAAAGAACCACTGACCCATGGGAAACTACTGGCGAGTTTTCTCAGATGCCCACATTGGCCGAGCCTGACTCAAACCCCCAGAGACAGAGGTGAGATGTCAGTGATCTGTGAAGGCGAGTGCCTCAGACCACTTGACCACCCAGGGCCCCATTACAAAGAAGTGATCTTATCTTAATTCCTGGACATTCTTTTCAGGAATTAGAGCATCAGTTCCTTCAAGGGACTCTTGTTTTCCAAAGCCATGCTTAACCTGACACATTGCTGAATGATCAAATATTCACTAAAATTTTACTATGGTTTAATGCTGGTTCTTATGAAGCATTGTATCTTAAATGATATGACAGTGTTGTCAAGTCCAAGCTAAACATGAATATTAACCTAAGAGTTGATGTCAGATGGATAGACCAACAGATTGATGGACAGTGCGAATTTAGTGGCTGTCCTGATAAGCCTTTTAACACATTTAAAGTTTGTGGCAGTGATTTTTGTCTTGTCCTGAAGGAGTGGTAACACAATATGATGAATAAGAGATAATGACAGGACATACCTAGTTGAATTGCAAATTGTAGCAACAGTGTTAAATTGATTTTTATCAAGGAACAGCTCAACTGAATAGAATAAATTGATTGACATGCTCAGTTTATTTTAGTCATGTAATAGGTGAAGTGTTTGTCTGCTGTGATTAACAGTTCTAATTTTGTTCTCTACATCAGTTAACGTTTTTATAGTGAAATGGAGTATCTATGAGTTGTATGTGGATGTGTGATTTTTGATCATAGGAGTGGTATTCTAAATAAAATGTCAGATTATAATTAACAGTACCTGAAAGAAACTTTTAAACCTGATTTAATCTTTAATTTCTCACTTAGTTTAATGCAAACCTGTTTTTCCAATGTGATTGGTTTATCAGAACTTACCAGTTAGGTCATGCGTATCTGAGTCTTTTACATCAGTGTTATCTATCGACCTTGGAGAGCAATTTACATTGTATACCAGAGTAGCAAAATCTTACTTTTTATGTGTCACAGGTAAGTACTGTATGGGTTTAGAGGGAAGTAAGGTCATGTCATTCTCATTCCAATATCAATATTTCAGGAATGCCTCAGGCTGTTGTTGAATTTTTTAACAGCATATTTTATTATTATTTTACTCTTTCTCAGCAGTTACAGTTTCATTAATACATATTTTTGAGAAATATTCATTGTACAGGATCTGAAACCACTTCTACTGTTCCAAGTCATTAATTGTTACTGTCAGATTAGCATGCATCTTCTACATGACATATGATATTCTTGTAAGGTCAGGTAGACCAGTATTTAATAAGAAATCTTTTTATGGCACTGAGTCCTTTACTGTTGTATGAATTATGCATTATGTCACCAGGTTAGACCAGTTAAGGCAAGCCCTCAAGCATTGTCTATGATGGAAAATTACTCTATATGTTATTTTTGGTTTGGTGTTTTATGGTACAGCAACACAAGTTGGTTATTTAGTGCCAAGGCAGTTATTTTGGGAGATAAAAAAAGTACATGTAATGATCTCGGAAAGTCATCCTCTTGTAGGGGCATTCCATAAAATTGCAAGTAGCAGGTAATAATGTTGAAGTAATTTGGTTTGAAGGAACTCCACAGTTGGGGGTATAGTGTCATCTGAAAGTTACTGCTTGAACTGCAGATTTAGGTGGGTATATAGGCTTATATTATAAAAATCTCAGATTGTATTGATAATGTACAAGGTCCAGACACAATGATGTAATCTTGCATCCAATCGACTGTGCTTGCGACCACTCTGGAAGCCATATTTGTGATCCAGTTTTGATCAAACTTTTAATGTTTGCAGACATCAACTGCTTAGACTGTTTCAGTAATGAGCGAGATCCATACCTCTTTATAATATCATTTTTCATGTCATTGACCAAGTTTAACGCCACTCAGTAAACCATAATTGAATTTCAGTAGCTCAGTCCGTAGAGTGACTCGTAAGCTGAGATTGCAGGTTCAATATGCATCCAGGTCAGGTATGGTCAGGTCAGCAGCTGCTGTCCTTGGCAAAGGCATTGAACCTCCCATTTCCTTGCATGATGTTAACAGTAATTTGGCATAAGTGTCATTTCAAAACCAATAGAAAGCAAACAAAAATCTGTTCCAAATGTCATCAAAATTAGAATACGGGTCTATATCATCAAAATGTTAGGCAGTTTTAAAAAAGAAGAGATTCGCACTACAGATATCATAGCAACATGCCTAAACAATTGTTAAAGCAATGTTTAAAAAAATCCAAAGAAATCTCAATCCAGACTTACACATTTTAATGTGGTGATCTTGCATGTTTGAAACCTTATCATTACTATTGGTTTATTATCACTTTTGGTTTAGTATGATAGCTTATATTGTGGTCGGCTTTGATTATAAGAGGTTGTGCATATAAATATAGCCCTTAAATTTTGGAAGAGTATTTAGTAGGATATAGTAAAGTAGGTAAAATCAATATGATATAAAGTTTGGGAGACAGTTTATATAGGTTTATGTTATTACAATTGAATGACGAACTGTCTGAAGGAATGTGGTCTCTCGCATATGATGGGGTGGTTTAGTCACCCAATTCTGTAATCAGTTTTGTTAGCTTTGTAACTCGTCAGGGAATAGTTCTTGTTGTATTCTTAAAATACTCCATGAGCCTGCTTTGTGAAATGTTATGTAAGCCAGGTGAGCAATACCAGGCCACTTGAGACCTTTTTCAGGTAACAACTAAGAAAATCCACCATGCAGCTGAGCAAAAGGGGGCATGTAAATAACAGTGGTCATAACATTATTTTTAATTTACCATATTTAAAGATTTGAAAACCTCACAATGATCAAGCAATACTAAAGCATAGAAAATGCAGATGGTCTTTATATTCCTTTAAAAAAAATTCTAATTATTTTGATCACTCATAAATTTTCCATGTTGAACTATACGCATGACTTCAAGAGAGTGGGAAAAACCCTGGATTCTTATAAGTTAAACTGCATGGTATGAATGACATGACAACTGTTTCAGGCAGGTGGAATTTTTGGCTGTTGAATGCCTTAGCTTCAGGCTAACATGCCTCTAGGACTACATAAGAAAAAGAATATAACTTCTTGACTCTATACCTTTCATGCATGAAAGCTGTTTACACATGTATCTTCAAGAACAAAATTTCAAAGTTGATCCTCTTCAGGTCACTGTGAGTTAGTTAAACTTGTTTAAAAATTTTGGAATATATTCAGTAAATGTTACCATTAAAATATTTGTTAAGTTTCATAACTTTAATTGTAAATCTTGGGTCTCTTTTTTTTTCCTTTTACATTCATCATGCTACAGTTGATTTTATTAATTGGTATGATTATTGGACCATAGTTTCAGCTGAGGATATAGTCTTGAGCGAAAAGCATCACTCGTAACATGAACATTTTTCCAGTTGAATCTTTAGTCATACATAGGATTGTTGGTTCCTTGATGCTTGCTATATTCATTGTTTCAGCTCAATCTCTTTCTCAACATGGTAAATGTTAACATTTTTTTGTCATTTGTGCAGTTGGCATTCAGAATTAGAGTGTGCCTGTCTATCTGGCTTTGAGCTGAGTTGTCGCTGATGTAAGTTTTGAACTATGAATGAAGTTGTTGCTGATGTACATGTAAAGTTTTAAACTCTGGTCTTTGCATGTGAGTCTTTGTCATTACAGTTAGTGATATTCCATGTAGTTTGCATAAGTCATTGATTGTAAATGAAACAAGTAGAGAATTATTATTACTGATGGGGAATAAAACTAGGGTATTTTTTAAACTTCATTAGGTAATTGACTATACTGCCATTCCACCCATTTGTCTGCCAAATATAAGTACTGACCAAAAACACATGTCAGTGTTGCTTGTTGATAAGACCTAATTAACTACACACACCTTAGCATTTAGGCAGCTGTCTGTATTATAGGTGAGAATTACATCACAACTTTGAACATTAGTATCTAAACCATTTAAGGTCTGTAATTTCATTAACATATTTTCAAACATAAAAATGAATATTTTATCAGTGAAGTAGGAAGATATACAGATCTTTTATTGGTAGGGTCAATTAATTAGGAGAAAGGATTCATTCCTATACCTACTGATATCAAGTGGTACCACAGCGTTCTGCATACTCCGTTAGTAAGGTCAAAGGTCACAAGGAAGAGAGTTATGGTATGTAAGTGCACCGAATGCACTTTGATGACAACACAAGTGCTGCATGGTGTAGTCACTGCACTTTAATTTCCAAGGTTTAAAATCTGAGCACACAAAAATCTTCATGATATGGTACACTGGATTATGTGATTTTACAACAATACCACAATAGACATTATTTTCATGCAGGATAACAAACAATTTTTTTTGCTTCTCTCCTTTTCATGGACATGGAACCAGATTATTGAGCATATATTAAAAAGACAAAATCAACAAAAAACCTGCTCCTAACATCAACATAGAGTACCCTAAATTAAATTTATTGTGTTACCGATACTTTTTCAAAAAATGCTCAAACTGAGACAAAGATTTTTGACAACAGATGTTTCCAATATGCTTATGTAAAACCAGGATCATGGGCAATGGTCTTTGCAAATAAAATGCAGTGTGACCACTTTATTAAAAGTTTAATAAATCTTTTCAGAAATAGACTTACTAAATAGCTTTTTCATTAAGATTTAACTAGTTGTGCATCCTCAGTGCCTCCTATAATCCTAATTAGCTATGCACCCTAAGCACCTCTTATTGTCCAGACTAGCCATGCATCCTCCGAGTCTCTTATTGTCTGGACTAGCCATGCATCCTTGGTGCCTCTTATTGTCTGGACTAGCCATGCATCCTTGGTGCCTCTTATTGTCTGGACTAGCCATGCATCCTTGGTGCCTCTTATTGTCACTGAAGAGTGAGTCCTGATGTTGCTTCATAACATTAAAACACGATGTAATTAATCCAAATTTCAAGAATTTTTTACTTGTCCCATTTTCTCCTCTTCGCAGATTTCTTCATTTCCTTTTGTCTAATGCCTAAGCTACAATCTAAATGGGGCAACATTGATGAGTATTATACTCTTAATTATTAGGTACTAATAGGTATACTGTAATTCTTTTTTCATGTATTGAATTACTATCTGTTTAATTGGTATTTGTATTGTCCGTTTATACAAATAGATAACTTTTTATTGTTGAAATTATCCATTGCTATATTAAGTTTCTTAAGTTTAATGTCTTAAACTAGTCCTTTCAAATAATGGCACAGGACATCTGAACTTCTGAAAGGATTCATTTTGCTTCTATGATACAAATCGAGCTTCTTTCAATGCCTTATTGGACCTACATGAAACTGGTGCTGTTTGGATATCCAGTCTTGATATCACTACACTTCCAAAAAGAAATGGTCATATCAACTTGAACTTCTCACTAAAATTATTTCAAGTTGGTCTTAACTGAAAATGATGCTGATCTGACGTCCAGTATGGCCACCACAGCAGCTATTTTCAGATCTTAGAACTGCTTCTCATTATAATAAACTGATGTCTACTTGGGGGGTTTACACAGGAAGACTTCATGTGATGTCTGGTCTATGAAAATCATGAAGGTGTAATAACCATATGATCACCATGGCAGCATACATGTAACTGAACCAGAATCTCAAACCAGTAGATTTACAAATTTTGATCAGTGATCAGCTTCTAAACCAGTAGACTTTTTATCGGCATAAATTTTATGCTCTTCAAGGGGATTGAAAACAAAGTAAGTGCATTTATTTGCCATAATATGTTTTCTCTTCATAGTTTAATTAAACACAAGTTTTGAACTTAAATTGGATTTAGATTCTGATGTTACAGTAATTAATCCAAGTCAGCATATTGTCAATTAATGAAAAAGGAAGAGTTGTTTATCTTCTAGTTCACTGCAGAATATTTTTAATAGCATTTGTTTCCATCACAAGTCTGGTGACCACTTATTTCATTCACTGTAATTATTAAGTTTCTCACTTAACAGGCTTTTAATAGTTCTCTGATCCAAATTTCCCCTGGATCACTTCATATTTTGTGAAGAATGAATAATATCCTTACTGTATTAGCATTAGAATGCTGAAATGACAGGACAACAGTAGTAGCTCCTCTTTGATGGAACTGCGCCATGGGGAATTAGTCACAAGCAAGAGGGTTTTTCTTTTCTATATTTAATGTAACTCTGATACCTCTAGTTCTTCATGCTGACTCCTTGCACTATACGATACGATATAAGGATTAAAGTCGCCTTTTGCACTCGAGTGCTTGCATGACTGGTTGTGGCCCTGGGCTGGGCGACAGTCCCCTTAATGGGGCACTTGGCCCCGTGCTGGGCCTTTCTGCTTTTGCCCATTTGTCGGAGGTGTGAGAATGGTGCCATCACAGCCTCTTGGTATATCCAACGTCGCCCCATTGCTCCAAAATGGCAGACACCACAACAGGCCCCCCCCCCAGCGGCCGCAGCCCCCTCCTTACCAAAACCATCCCACCAAACACACCAGCCGCCCCCCCAAGCACACCGACCAGGCATGTCCCACGACTGGAGGTGAAAGTATCCTGTAGAAGGCCAAAAACGCCGCCACAAGTCCATAAGACACCCAGTAGGCAACACCGATCCCGCATCCGCTGGGGCACGATTTTGGTCAAATTTTTGTCCATTTTTTTCGTGTGGACGTCCTTTTACCAACAACGTGTGTGCCACCTGTGCAGTTGGTCAAATTGTATGGAGTTGTGAATTTGGAATATGTGATTGTTTTGGAATTTTGTGTACTTGGCATACTTATGTGATGGTCTAATAATTGCCAATCAGCTGGATGTTGGCCATCCTAATTGATTTTAACTCCACGTAGTAAATTTGGTTGTAAAATTTGGGCTGCAGTACGAAAAGGTCATGGTTGGTTGTAAAAAGTTGTCTTCGAGTGCTGAATGAAGATGTGGTTTGTGTAGGTGCGCCTCCCCCCCCAGCCACTACTCGAGGTCGGGTTCTAGGTGGGAAGTCTTTTACTAACCACGGGGTGTTAATATCAGGATCCCACCCGGGCATTTGCTAGTACGTTTCCACTATCGCCTGTTTTATTCCCGCCTCATTTCGGACGCTTTTGCCGGGGGAAGAGTGCAGGTCAAGGGAGCGGCAGTATCTCCTTCTTCAGAGGAGTAATTGCTCATCGAACTGGGTACCTGTCATTTGTCCGGGAGGGGGGGGGAGGGGATTTTGGTGCAGCAGGTAGTGCGTCCTGGACTGCTTCCAATTTTAAGAATTCCTTTGATTAGTGTTATGGCTGGTGGAGCCATCCAGCCATATCACTGTTAGTTCGTTTGTGCTTTCGCTTGTCTGGTACGCTAGTTTTCGGGCTGATGTAGGGGGTTTTAGAGCAGCAGGTGGGATCATCTGGACTGCCCTAACCTTAAAGAATTCCTTTGATTTGTGGTGTAGTTGGCAGTGTTTTCCAACTAAACCACCGCTTGTCCGATACTGTTCGTTTGCCTGGTACATTTTGATTTATTTGGGGGTTTGGTGGGTTTGAGGCAGCAGATGAGATTGCCTGGACTGCCCGAACTTTAAGGATTTCCTTTGATTTGTGACGTTGCTGGCAGTGCATTCCAGCCACGTCACCGTTTGTCCGATTTTGGGTCTACACGGATGGCTCAAAATCGAGGGAGCTTGACAGGACAGCAGTGGCAATGGTGGTACCGGCACACAACATCACAATCGAAAATAGACTACCAGATGGCTGTTCAATCTACACCGCCGAGTTCTGGGCCATAAAAAGGGCCCTAACATGGATTAAGACGCAACAACACAACAAATACGTTATAATCACAGACTCACTGAGTGTCCTAACATCTTTGGACACAGGCGCATCCAAAAGCAGAGGAAATATGCTCCAGGAAACAATTTGTTTCACAAATTTAATCGGTGCTCCTTGTAGGTATAGGAAGGGGAAGTTGGGTTTTCGTGTCTTCTTCAGGTAGAAAACATAGCGACTGATTTTTCCGTGGAGATTTTGAATCCCCAATTGGTTGCCCATCGTGTGGTGGAATCCAGGGTCTGTTGAAGTCGGTTGATGTACTGTTGGTTAGTTGGGTCACCCGCCTTCCATATGCCGCTGGGATATGGTCATGGTGTTGTCTATATATTCAGACAAGTTGTCGACCATAAAGTTGAACAGCGTAGGGCTTAGTACACTGCCTTGCGGTGTTCCATTTTCTAGGGTGTACGTGGTGAACATTTGGTCTCCTATTCTGACTGTGATTTGGTGTCCTGAGAGGAACTTCGCGATCCAGCTGTGCATTCTTCCACATATACCATATTGATTTAGTTTTGAGATGAGCCCTTTGCTCCATACTAGGTCAAATGCCTTTTCTAGGTCCAGGAATATGGTGATAAGGTGTCTGTGAGATTTCTGCTTTACATGGAATGCTAGTTTGATGTCTGTCTCTAGTCTGATCATTTGGTCAAGTGTTGATCTGTTGTTGCAAAATCCGCTCTGGTTTTCGGAGAGGAGATTGTTTGCTGAGATGTGATGTTTGAGTCTGTTATTTACCATGGTCTCCATAATCTTACAGATGGAGTTTGTAAGAGAGATGGGTCTGTATGAGGAGGCTTGTTTCGGGTCTTTTCCCGGCTTTGGTATGAGGATGACTATTGCTTTTTTCCATGAGGAGGGTATACTTCCGGTTTTCCAGATTAGATTGATCATGTCGAGTGTTATCTCTTACATGTTTAGGGGGAGATTTTTGTAGATTGCATATCCCAGGTTGTCCTGACCCGGAGCGGTGGATTTTTTGTGTTGTAGGGCGTGCTTCCATTCCTGTGTTGTGAAGTAATCGTTTAGTGGTGAGTTATCTCTAGTTTGGTCGGTGCTTTGATCTCTGAATATGTGAGGGTATTTGGCTTCGATGGTTTGTCTTTGTAGCATGAAGGCTTGTGTGTGGCTTAGATTGCTGCTGGCATTAGCGAAGTGATTCGCTAGTTTCTCAGCTCGTTCCTGGTTGGATTGTGTTCCTTCTAGTCTCGTTGTTGTTTTGGGGGCCTTTCCTTTAATGGCTTTAAGTTTTGCCCAAACCTCTTTGGAATGGGTTCGATGGTTTTGAGTGTTGAGCAATAATCCTTCCAAGAGTTTATTTTGGCTTCTTTTGTTACTGTTTTGACGATGTTTTCCTGTTGTTTATATGTTGTGAAATCGGCAGATGCTTTTGTGTGTCGGAATTTGGTGAGGGCTTTTTTCTTATTTTGGATTGCTTTTTTACATTCCTCGGACCACCATGGAGTTTTTGTAGTGGTTGTTTTTCCACTTGTTATTGGAATTGCTGCTTGCGCTGCTTCAGTAATCACTGTTACAATGTTGGTGTAGTATTGGTTGGTATCATTGTTCCTAAGATCTTGAAGGTGCTTGCTTTGTAGTATTGACTGGAATAAGTCCCAGTCCGCTTGTTGTACTTTCCATCGTTGGGGGAGTCGTTGTTGTTCCCACGTGTCCTGTAGGTAAATAGTTGTGCTGATGGGGAAGTGGTCGCTTCCCAGGGTACTTTGTTCCTGTACTTCCCACTCCGAGATTTGGGCTGTTGATGGCGATGCGAGGGTAAGGTCCGGAGTGGAAAATTGTCCATTTGTGGGGTTAATTCTCGTTGGTGTTCCAGTGTTCAGTACTAGAAGTTGGTTACTCCTGGCAGGTTTTTCTAATCTTTTCCCTCTGATACCTGTGTGGCAACTTCCCCATTCCCGGTTGTGGGCGTTGAAGTCGCTGCATATTATAGCATTTTAGGTCCAATCTTGGAGAATTTGTCGGAGGCTATTGGTAGAATTGATTGCGTGGGTGGGTGGATCGTAGACGTTGTAGATCGTAAAGGTTTTTTTCCCAATTCTGGTCCGGATGCCTTGGTGTTCTAATTGGTTTGGCTCCAGGTTGGTTTTCGTCTCAAGTTCTGTGACCTCTGGTATAGAGTTGTGTATATAGATCGCAACTCCCCCACCTCTTTTGACCTGGCTTAAAAACAATCCTAGCGGACTTCACAGAGAGCATTCCCTGAAGACCTTTTCTAAACTAAACTTCTGGTCTGATTGTGTTAGATGCAGACCCTTTATCTAACTCTAATCTACATATCAAAATGCACAAAATTTAAATTATGTAATCCAAAGTAAAGTCATATATCTACTCTCCATACACACTCTTTTCCCACTGATACTATATGTTAGAATTTTCAAAAAATATAATATTAAGTAGGAAATTACTTGTAAACTTTATCCTTATCAGCAAATTAATTCAAAATTAAACTATAACTACCCAGCTCTATTTTAAGCACTTTATACCTACTAAAAGAGATTAAAATTTTCCTACAACTGGTCACTAATTTTAGTGTTTAAGTATTAAGGCAAACTTGCTACAGTTGATTTTAATTAGCTTTACAAACACATAATCCAACTGTTCTACTGGCTTCTTTGTTTCACTTTCTCAGCTAGCACTGTAACTTGACCCCATTGCCTTGGAGTGGTTGCTGATAATACTGTATTCACCCAGGATTTTAACTTGTGAATTTAACAGTGACTGAAGAGCTACTAGTCTATCATAGACATACTATTATTAAATTTATGGAGAGAATTTACAAAATTTAAACACAAATATATCTTCTTCTGAAACTTATACAAAGTACCATAGCACCTGAAATAAATAAATTTAGCCCTATATGTCCCACCTGCCTGGCAAAATTTGGTCCCCAGATTTTTATAACATACAAGTTCTTTATGAACCTATTGAATAAATTGGATTCGACATGTATTTAATAGTGTTTTACCTGGCATCAGTGTTCACACACACCTCCTTGCACACTACAAACCTACAAAATCTATTCCATTAACAGAATTTACATTCCATAGTGCAGGGTACTAAGGTGCAACAATATTGCAGTTTATTACAGTCTTTTCAATTAGACACAGAAATAACTTGATAGTCCCAAGAGGTCTTACAGATGCTAATTTTAGGTAAATATCTTGATACATGTATATGCTAAATAGTTTCAAACACTCAATATTAATCACACTAATAATTTCTATATCATCTTATCTACCATAAGTCATATGAATGACAGTTCCATAAATGTCTGACTTCTCACCAATCTACAGTACATTTTATAATGTTCTATGAATGTCACATCACTTTGAATGTAATCTGCAGGCATCACAAAGACTTCAAGGCTGTCTTGAACCGAACAAGAATTGGCACCGACTTTGTACTATAAACTGCTTTAAAATTACAGGAAGTTATTTGTCTGCCAGGAATAATCCATTTGGAATGTGCAATTTAGCTGTCAGTAGTCCAAGTGTGGAATTTATACATCTGTTCTGCTATACCATAGGAAGGAAGACATGTAGGAAAGATATGGAAGAAAAGGTTGATAGGAAAGTATAGCACAGCAGAACAAATATAATGAGTCTACACCTAAGAACCAATTGATCAGATCCATTTGGAATCTTCAGTTTGCAAACTTTTTTCTCTTTCCTTTTAGTGTTTTTGTTGCATGATATTCCCAGAGTAAAAACAGCAGTAAAACTTCCTCAGGTTCCCATGTTGTCTTGGGGAAATCTCGCCATTTAACTCAATAAACACGCTTGCCACGATACCGACTGCAGGCAAGAATTTCATCAACAATACTCCATTCTTCCTTTGACTGCGATGTTGCAGGTTCCTCTGATGTCAAGGACTTGGAAGATGAATCTGTTGTAGGTGCTAGAACATCAGTTGTCTTGTTGTGGTTTAGTCTCCTAGTTGTTGTAAGAAGTTGGAAATGTATCAACCATAACTTTGCATCTTGGCTTCCATCACCAGAAAAAGGTGGCAAAAGACTGAAATCTATGCAGCTTCTGTCCATTTTGATGCAGCAGAATGACCAAAATCAAAGGCACTTCTAGATCTTCAATGAGAGATTTTTACCAGACAAATCATTTCATAAAATTGTTGCATAAAGTCCAAAAGAAGGTCCTAAAGATGAATATACTAAAATTTTGATAATAAATTTTCATATGGAGTCAGCACAGCCTAAAATAGAATAGAATTTCTCTAAATCCAATAAAAATTTAGAATATAATTTAACACAACATTTCCATTTTGAATTCTCCACCAAGCTGTAGTAGCGCCTCTTTGATGGAACTGCGCTATGGGGAATTAGTCACAAGCAAGAGGGTTTTTCTTTTCTATATTTAACGTAACTCTGATACCTCTAGTTCTTCATGCTGACTCCCTTGCACTGAGAGAGAGAGATTTTAATTATACTGGCGTGTGCACGTATTGTGGATGTGCCAGTAGTTTTTGTATGCATAGCATACTGCTAAATTTATCCTGGGGGAAGGAATAAGTGCCTCATCCCCGAGGCATTTATGCTCTCAAGGAGAGCTGTTAAATTAGCCAGTAGATGTTTCATTAGGTCGTGGTACAGTTAAGTTCCAACCGACCTACACTAGCTGGTGAATTGACTTGAATACTGAAGGGTAAAGTGCAAAACTTTTAACCTCATCAGCACATTCCTCAATATAAGAGGAGACTCGTTGGCATGCAGGTATTTCCAGACTATTTTCCTTCATCCATATTACGGGTCTCCAGTCCACCCTTGCAGCATGTTATACCATGCACCCACATGCCACCGGACTTCACAGAGAGCATTCCCTGAAGACCTTTTCTAAACTAAACTTCTGGTCTGATTGTGTTAGATGCAGACCCTTTATCTAACTCTAATCTATATATCAAAATGCACAAAATTTAAATTATGTAATCCAAAATAAAGTCATATATCTACTCTCCATACACACTCTTTTCCCACTGATACTGTATGTTAGAATTTTCAAAAAATATAATATTAAGTAGGAAATTACTTGTAAACTTTATCCTTATCAGCAAATTAATTCAAAATTAAACTATAACTACCCAGCTCTATTTTAAGCACTTTATACCTACTAAAAGAGATTAAAATTTTCCTACAACTGGTCACTAATTTTAGTGTTTAAGTATTAAGGCAAACTTGCTACAATTGATTTTAATTAGCTTTACAAACACATAATCCAACTGTTCTACTGGCTTCTTTGTTTCACTTTCCCAACTAGCACTGTAACTTGACCCCATTGCCTTGGAGTGGTTGCTGATAATACTGTGTTCATCCAGGATTTTAACCTCTGAATTTAACAGTGACTAAAGAGCTACTAGTCTATCATAGACATACTATTATTAAATTTATGGAGAGAATTTACAAAATTTAAACACAAATATATTTTCTCTTCTGAAACTTATACAAAGTACCATAGCACCTGAAATTAATAAATTTAGCCCTATAACACAACTATGAGCAGAGTGAAAACAGTTCTAGCTTTATTTTCCAGTTACAGGGTTTGTAAGGTTGCTGCTGTTATGTTCATTCCATAGAGGAGGTTCCCGAACTGGACTTAAAATGTATTCCTGATTCTCATCCTCAGGACTTCATTCTTTTCATAGCTCAGATCCAAAGATCTCTTGGCAGGTTTCACCACAGTAAATGATCAAAAAAAAAGAAAGAATAAAGGTTGATTTATAGTATAGTCAACAATAAAACTTTATTATTTTCAATTATAAAACTTAATTATTTTCAAATTTAGATGTTGTCCTGTGGATTAGCTGACCTGTCTTCTTCCAGGCTTTTATTTTTTTCTAAATTATTCAGCTTATATGCGAGTATATATGGTAGGCCTTGAAAAAAAAGAAGAAAAATACATGATGTATTTATGCTTTTAATTTTTTTGTAATATACTTGGGGTTTAATTGAATTTATATGCATGAAATACAAAAAAAATGCATACCTCTCAATGCAAACTCAGGACCTTTGCTACTTGCCTGCACACATTTAAAACTCTGATATCCATGCACTTTTGAACTTGTAATATTTCTTAACCAGTGATCTCTTAGCATTGGGAGAAAGTACAAGTTACAGCATTTTGCCATGAATTGGACAAAAAAATGCAAGAGCTGCCCTTAAATATTCCTATTAAAACACCTTGAAAAATACAATAATAACTAAACATGACAAAAAGTAAAAATACTTACTCTAGTGTGTCTTCCAAAATAATTTTTGGTCAGTCTCTAACTTATCTCCATTGTGGCAGTCTTATGCTGATGTTTCATCGAAAGCTCAAAAGACATTACCACCTTTTATTCCTTTATTACTCTCAAATGTTGATAGAATATGTAAAAGTACTGTGATTAGGGTTTTAAATTTAAAAATAAAAATTCTTGTAATTTTCAAAAGCAGTAGATTTCAACTACAAAATGGTATGTGCAGGAAACAGCTTTTAAAATGGTATGTTTGACCAACCACCATTAGAATTACATGTATGGCATGGCAGACATCTTGAAAATCATGTATATTGATACAAAACACTATAAACGGGCACCAGTTTCATTTAGACCCCCTAGACATTACAATAAGATTTTTGGTGAAAACCCCACTATGACCATCCTGCTAGTAGAAGTATTGATAAGAAAACTTTTAAAATGGACACCAACTGGTCACTAATTTTAGTGTTTAAGTATTAAGGCAAACTTGCTACAATTGATTTTAATTAGCTTTACAAACACATAGTGTCCATTTTAAAAGTTTTCTTATCAATACTTCTACTAGCAGGATGGTCATAGTGGGGTTTTCACCAAAAATCTTATTGTAATGTCTAGGGGGTCTAAATGAAACTGGTGCCCGTTTGAAATCTAATATGGCCACCATCCAGGAATGCATGTAATCTTTACTCCTGTATATTAAACCATATCACATTGGGGTTTTAACTAGAAAATTTTTTATGGTGTCTGGTTGGTCCTAAATGAAAATGTGCTAATCTGACCTCAAATATGTTTACCATGGTGGCCATCTTGAAAATCTTATTGTGACTCCTACATGGATGGTCACGTTGACGTGTTGTTTTCACAAAAGGACTTCTTAAGGTGTCTGGCTGGTCATAAATAAAATTGGTGCTAATCTGTTTTCCAGTGAGGCAGCCATTATGAAAACCTAAACAGAAAGTCATATCGACATGTGGTTTATACCAGAAAACTTACGTGTCTGGTTGGTTATTACATGTGTTACCTGTGCTGTTTATATATATATATATATATATATATATATATATATATATATATATAACATTGTTGCCATTTATATTTTATCTTGTACTTCATGTTTACATTTATTTGGAAGGGTTTATCTGCCTAAAGTTTATGTGCTGTTCTTCATTTTTGCCTTTCTTTCACAAACCTTTACCTTTACTGTTAGTTGGCATCATGTAGTCACACTGTGCTGAAGTGCTGTAAAACAGTGTTACGTAGGAAAATTCAGAGGAAGGAACTTTACCTTCTGAATCTAATAAAACTATTGAAAGACTTGTAAAGCCTTGTTTTAAAATATGTTCTGTAAATTCCTCATTTATTCTAACCCTCACAGGGAGCAATTGAAAACTTGGGCATTGTCCAGTCATTCAGATTTTCAGACGTTATGTATGAGTGTAAATAAACACTGACTTATGACAGCTGAAACTTTACCAGCCATCAGACTGTTAAAGTTATGAAAACTACTAATCAAATGGGAAATTTACTTGCCTCAAACTAGCAGACTACTAATGATTATGATCCCTGTACATACATGTCCTGTGGAAACTTTCCCGACCTGACATCCAATATGGCCACCTGGACATATTGTTATATCAACTCTTCCTAAATAGATGTCTGTACTGACATTGGTTTTTCACCAAATGAATTCATGATATCTCATTAGTTCTACACGAAAATGGTGCCAGTCTTACATGCAGTATGGCTGCCATGATGGTCATATTTAAAAACTTGTTATCACTACATTTTTCACAAAAAAAATTACTAATTCTGTCTGGTTCATGCTACATGAAAATGGTGCCAATCTAACATTTAGTATAGCCACCACAGTGACCAGTTTGAAAATCTTGTCACTCAAGAATATCAGAAAGAAAAAAGTCTAATCTTGAATTCCTGGAAATTATTTTCAGACAGTAGAACATCATTTATATCATGGGACTTGAGTTTCTTCATTCTTTTGTTTACAGTGTGTTTCTGTTGGCAAAATATTTTTTAACTATCTTGTACTGTACAGGATTTAAGGACTTGATTTCCAAGTATCTTTCCAGGATGACATATGTTAATTTGAATTTTTAATCACTTTAAATGAACCAACTCCTATCTGCTTGTGACCATATATTACATGTTGCACATTACAATAAACTTGTAGCCAGTTTTATTATAAATAAAAATTCAAAAACATGATAATGACTTGATAGCGGGTTGGATTCGTGTCCAGAAAGGCCTGGGTTTGATTCCCATTATGATATCAGCATTTTACTCTGCTGTCCTTGGTGCAGTATAACCCTTAAAGTGTAAATGTGTCATAAAAAAAGAAAAAAAACCTCATTTCTTATAAATAAGCCCATGAAGCCGGCTTTGTGAATTTCTGTGCATCCACCATGGTGCAGGGTGTATTATTACTAATGTCATTTCTCCACAGTGACTGAGTCTTCTCTGTCTACAGTTACCACATGTTTGGTTTTGTGGGGGTTTAACACCATTTTTCAACACATGATTGAATATACATTTGCAGCCAGTATATTTGGTGAAGGAAGAACCCAGGAAAATAAACAAGTCTAGACATATTGGGGTCAAAAGGTCAAAAGTTGAAGTCTCAGACTGGCAAAAGAAAAATGTTTTCCACATTTGTTATTAGGTTTACATCACTTATCTATACCCAGTGTTGTAAATGACTTGCACATGGTATAAAGATTTGTAGGTCAAAGGTCCACATCACTGACCAAAAGAAGGAAAATGTTTTTTTGCACAATAACATTAGTTTTACGTAAAATACCTAAACCCGAGTTTGCAGGTGCACTTAGGGTAAAGAAAAAACCTTGAGTTTGGGGTCAGAGGTCAAAGTCATTGCACCTGAAAGAAGAAAAACTATTTCTGCACAACAGTTTTAGTTCTTGAACATATACCTTTGCCAGCACTTGTGGGCGATTTTACAGTGTTGGATGGGAAAGAAACCTACCGGTATTGATTGTGTGGTAAAATGTTCAGTGTTCAGGGTAATTGTGACTGAAAGAAGATAAAAGGTTTTTTGCCTAGTATCAGTTCTACACTTGGATCAAAATTATGGCAGGTTTGCACTTAAAGTATGGAAAAGGTGCAGTGATTTTGATATCAAAAACAAAGGTCATGATGATTGTGGCTCAAAGAAAAATCGGTTTTGCAGAATAACTTTTGTTCTAGAGTAAAATCCCTTGTCAAACTTTGTGGATGGCTTGCACTTGGAGTAATAAAGAAAATGTAAATTTGGGTGTTCAGCTGTCAGAGATCACACTCTTAGTAATGCTAATGAGAAAATAATGGTTACTTCATAGCAAGTTTAGCACAAGACCACATACCATGACCAAAAGTCCAGGTCATTGAAACCCCTTGGTCCATAACCTTCAACATGCAGTTTGAATAGAGGGGGACAGGTTGTAATGTGCCTTTATGGTACTCTTTTTGAAAAGTTCGGTTGAGATGTGTGTGGGGGTGGGTGGATGTGGGACATTCTTAGATACTAATCTGCCAAAAGTTAGTAAACATCAGGGAATAGTGCATGATTAAGCAGAAGCTTGTTACATCAGAATTATGTTACACATACATCATGAATATGAACCGAGCCTTGATGTCTCAGTGGTTGGCATCCCAAACTTGTGAACAGATGAGGGTAGGCTTGGGTCCTGCCCTGATCAGGCTATATTGGTTGTCATGCTCTGACCTTGAGCATTGTACTCCAATTGCCTGGACATGTAGCCTTTAATGTGTTGATGTGCTGTTATACACCAATCAGCCAATCAATTTGAAATGAATGAATGGGAAAGATATGTATACCTATCACTGTGGTTTAATTTAAGTAAGCTATATTATGTATTTGATTAACAAGACTAAGCTATAGTATGAACATTTTTAACTGCGAGATTTTTTTCTTTTGAACATTTTAATTGCGAGATTTTTTCTTTTGAACATTTTAACTGCAAGATTTTTTTCATAAGCGTATAAACTTTACATCAGAGAAAGAAGTGAAGTGAAGAACTAGAATTCAGTATTTTCTGTGCTTAGAACACAAATCATTTACAGAGAAGATAGATCACAGTGACCTACTTTTCAATTAATGGCCTAATACATATTCTGCATAATTTATAGATTTTGCATTAAAATATTGTTTTATGTTTTGCAAACATTAAGGAAGTTTTCTTTATTACATACATCTGCAAAATTTAATGGGCACAAAACAGACACAAGGAACATAATATATGTAGTCATCTGATAAATCATTAGGCGATTACATTCTGATTTTCATGTACAGTTTCTTTTGACTCTGTTTTGTGCAGGATGACGATAGTGATAAGGAATTTTAGGTGTAGTGCAAAACTGATGGAATGTTTATTACATGTACATGACCTAAAGGTACTTACCTGGGACAAGTGAAGAAATGAGAACCTCTGGGGGATTTTAAGTAGTGTATGTACTTTATGTTCTTCTTTTTAGCGTAATGAGCTATAATTTGCAGACTTGTCACATTGTATTTTCAAGTCGGACAATTTCCCACGCTTGGATCTAAAATTACACAGCTGTCCTTGGAATGAAAGCCTTCAAATCCTCTAACATTTACCTGAGATTTGGGCTGTACTTACAAGGTGTTTCTTTGTTTGCTTTTTTTGTTGGTTTTTATTTCTTCATCAAAAGCAGGTATTTTTAAAATTTGATTTTGAATAGAGCTGTAGCACATTTGGATTAAATTTTGAGTAATAAATAACAAAATTGTAATATCTTATGAATTTTAAGTTGTAGCGATAGCAACCTGTTTGTTAGGATTTATCTTTTTTGGCCTTTATTGACGACCCACTAAGGTATAATCCCAGTACTGCCTTACAGTAAATTATATAATCACTGACTGTATCCACTGCATGTTTTTTTTCAAAAAACTGTTTATAAGTGTGAAAACGACAGTCTTATGAATAAATTTAATGCAACCACCTGCCTCGTAGAGAAATTTATAAAATATAAAATAGATCAAAAAGGTCCATACTTTTGGACAGCTTTAATAAAGTAAAACACATGAAAAAACGTTTACTTAACCTGACAAGTTAATGGAAAGTTAATTGCAAAAGAAGTTTATGCACTCCACCCCCAAATTTATACACATATTAACAAAGTGATGCTCACTGAGCAAAACAAAAGCCCTTTCTGATGTTATAATTTTGATAAACTTGGCATACTAAACAACTTAATGCAAATTGACATAGTTGCCATTCAGGCATTTTTTGAGATATTCTACATGTCTTGAACCCACAGGTCTACTGCTATGGGTGGCTAGCTCTGCATCCTAGTCAGCTGTTGGTATTTCACTGTCTACATACTGTGAAGTAGCTATGGAAGATGTATATGCTTCATTTCAGTTTCAAGAACAACATAACCAAGAAACATGTAATACACAAATGTATACTTATCTTTAATTATTAAATAAAAATAACTGTAATTAAATTAAGTAGAGATACAACTCCCAGAATTACTAGCAAACAAGTTTGCAAACTTACGTGTAAAAAATATTTTCATCAGAATAAACTCAATTCTTACTGAAAAAAATGTTGCCCTTGTTGATTAAATTGCAGAGTTACATAAAGATCTTCTGGGCACAATAAATATTCCTAATTGATCCTCATCTCAGTTTGTAGTACATGAAATCAATTGCATCTGTTACGTCACCAAGAGCAGCATCACTCCTTTTAATTTTGAAAATGTGTATTATTATAGTTAAAGAAAGAAAGAAAATAGTGACAGAAAAAGTTGATTTTTAGAAGGCCAAAAATTATTTTAAAAAACTAGAACATTATATTGTCCATAAATATTGGTTAGGCTATTATTGGTAAATTAAATGAAAAGTTTGAACTTTTTACTTTATTGTAAATTTTATTTATCACCATTTAAACAGAAATTTCCAAAGGCAGAGTTCAGTTATAAATTTAACTAAATTGTGCTTGTATGCAAGTCCATATGACCAGGACAACTTAGCATTTGTTTTTTGTTTGTTTGTTTTGTTGTTTTTTTTTTCTTCAAAACTTTACCTCCACCTACCTGTTTCTTATGCTACCCAATATGTGATTATTTTTTTCTGTGTGATGTATGTTATAAAATGTTTGCCTGGCTTGCAAGATTGCAGGAGGCTACCAGTTTCGTTCCATGGATGAACAATGTTGCAGGTCAAGGTGGTCAATGGACATCAGTAACAATCTGCATTGAAATGATGGATACAGTATTTATTATTTAAAAAAATAATTTTAAAATAATTTTAAATTAAAAGGAAGAGGATGAAAGCAGATCTATCATGAAAATGTATATTTATGTTTTTAAACTTTGCAGTACAGTACTCAAGCATAGCAACTGTTAAATTGAATCCTTTTGTCTCTTTCTCTGTTTTATCTGTTTTCCATTCTTTCATTTCCTAATACCTAGAAGAAGGCCAAAGAAAATCAAACAACTTGCCATGCAGGAAGAGTAGGCATTATTTACTTCCCCTGGTTCAGTATCCTTGATGATGGAGTGGTTTTATTTTTCACATTTCACAGACTCCCATGGATATGTATAACAGAATCAGGATATCAATCAGCAGATTTTTATCAGTAGATTGGCTTCTAATCATTAGGATTTCTTATCTGTATAAATTGTATGCATTTTAAGGTGATTGAAAACAAAGCATTTTCATTTGTTTTGTTTTAGTATATAATGTCTTTATATAATTATAAATCAGCAAGTTTTGAACATGAATCAGATTCTGATGGTAATGTTACAATAGTAATTGATCAGTGAGTTGGGGTATCTATAAAATCCTCAAGCATTTATTGTTTCCCTCACATGTTTATTGTCCAGTGTCCACTTGTGACCTACGCTGTGATAATTAAGTTTTAGACTTAGCAGGTTCTGAATAGTTTTGTGTTCTCAATTTCCCTTTTATGATAGTGTCTGCATATACTTGGTGATGTAAACATACCTCTGGTGATATGTTTTCTTCCCCAATATGCTGTCTTAAAATCTGTTTTGTATGAAGCACAATTCAAACTCTGGACCATTGCTACTTGCCTGCGCTGACCAAAACTCAGATTTCTGAGCATTGTTAAATTGTTGTAATATTTGTTAGCCAATGGTTTTTAAGCATGGGGGAAAGTACAGGTCTTGGCATTTTGACATGAAATGACAAAACAAGTTACAAGTTTTATTAAATATACCTTTTAAAATATCTTGAAAAACACTATAATAATTAAGCAGACAACAAAGCAATATCCTTACACAAGTGTTTCTGCTGAAGTCATTTTTTATATCAGTCTGTCCTTTTTATCTCACCTCTGCTCACAAGCCATGATGGACCACCTTTGATTCGATCATTACTTATAATTCCAAAATAAATATCCACCTTTGACCTTTAACTCTTCCAAATTACAATAATACAACAATTTACAGCTTGTTTTGGGGTTGGTTTTTTTTTGTTTTTTTACATGTGGGTCAGTCTGTAACAATTTTTAATTTGAGTAGTAATCACTCAGCATGTATCATTGCACTGATTGCTGCACTAGTGGAATAGATCCAGTCCTGAGTAGACTGGTTATGATTCATTTCTGTAATGTTTGGATAGAACATGTAAAAATGCCATTTATTTCAACAAATTTATTCTTTAAAATTTATTTTCAAAAGTAGTAGATTTCAGCTATGAAATGGTATGTGTAGTGGATGGTATATTTGTCCCACTGTCTCCAAATGTGTGTCTGTGGCATTTGTTTGGCCAATAGCTGAATCACTTTTCCAGCATGCGTAAAATATTTGTTCCATTTTGTCTGGATTTAAGCATGATTTTAGTAACTTTCAAATAATTTGTGATAAATTATGGGACAGACCTTGAGTGTTATGATGTATGCATATTGAGTGGGTGTTGTTCAGGCTTCCAAAGTTGGCATGGTTACACATTGATTTCACCCATTAACACCGTATCATGCATTATTACTCTACAGTAATCAACATATTGGTTTCTTCAGTGACTTCAGCTTCGTCAAATGTATTGTGCTCATGTAGGATATTTGTGGGTCACAATACGAAAATAAGAAAACAATTATGGGCTTTGGTTTCACTCACTACACATTTTATTGAGCTGTGGAATACAAACATAAATATTGGCCTTCACTTTGTTTTAGCCAATATCATATTTCACATCTGCATAAAAAAAAAAAAAATGGATTGAACTCTTCATAAGCCCATAATTATATATCTGCTACTCCCATTTCAGACAAGAAGACAACTCCCAGCAAGCGAAAGCGAGGTAGTGTGAGTTTGGAGAGCTCCCCAATCCCAAGCACAGGAACTACCCCAAAAACTCCAGGGAGCCTGCCACGCAGTGGTGTGCCCTTGTCTGAGCGACAGCAGTTAGCCATGTTAATGAAGATGACAGATGACACATCTCAAGGTATAAATGTTATACCTCCACAGATGAGAAAATATTTACAGGAATGCTCATCTGGTTCTTTTTCTGCCACACACAAATGTGGAAGGGGTAAATACTTTGAAACTTGTTAGTCCATCTGTCATTATGATTGGCTAAGTTTTCTAAGAACTGAAAAATTTAGGGGAATATTCATCCCTCCCCCATTTGAAAAAAAAGGGTGGAATTTTCTGAATATAGAAGGGATTTAGTGAAGAAATAAAGGTAAGGTTTGAAAACACAGTCCATGATTTTTCTTGCATTAGGTTGAGTTTTCATCATGACTATATCATATGGCCCTGCATATATTTATTTTGTGTCCATCATGACTTGCTTGTGCAACCAGTAGGCATTTACCAACAGTTTCTTTGATTGATATTACATTATATATTATTTACAGTTTATGTAGAAAAAAAAATTGTCTTTAAAAAAAAGTTACAAAATTAAAGATTTTTTTATTAAAAGTTACAAATGTCATATTGTTGATTCCAAATTTCCATGCATTAACTGCAGTTTTCTGTAATGAAAACAAGTAATATATGGAGCTTGATTGATAATCTTGATAGCAAAACAGAATTATTCATGTTGTGTGAACGGGCATATTTGGGATATTTTCTTTATTGAAAATGATATGAGTAAGCCAGTTCACAAGTTAATTGGGCATGCTAAATCAATGGAGTGGTATATAAAGATAGTACACTGTATGCAGTGGCTTGCTCTCATTTAATAATAACTTGATAACTTAGTTATATTTATAAGACTGGTTTGTAAAATACCAATGAATTATTACAGTCATGTGGATGAAGATGCTTTTATACTGATTAAAATGCCTTTGTGGAATTTTACTGACATGCAGTGTGGTCTTTGTGTTATACAACTAAAAGTGTCTCTGATTGCACACCAATGAAGGTTGCCAAGTATAAGAATTTCTTTACATTATGTGTAAGAAAATGATTCAGCTTTAACACAGCAATGGATTAGATTCATTTTACTTTGTTATTCAAATATATAATACATTTGGTTCAAGGGGGACCAACTACACTGCTGTATAAGTTGTCAGTAATTCGTTGGGAACTGATTTCGTACAGTTTTACATGGTCTTGCAGCGATGCTCTAAACTCACCAGCTGTCTAGTAGTATAATCCTTGAATAAAGAACAAAAGGTGGACAGAAGGGTGGTATCCAGCAGTAACTGAATAGAGTTCATATAGAATAACCAGAGTGTGTTGGGGTATAACCAAGATGAATTTATCCAAGGGATTAAGTAAGCTCATGACAGTGTACTGCCATTTGATTGCTTGGAAAGTTGTTTTAACAAATGGGATGAGTCTAATGTCCATACTAGTTGTGGAGATCATCTTCAGTCCATTGGACAATGTGGATGTTGTGGCAGGATTGGTGGTGGCAATTAAAATACAATCTTTCTTACATGCTGCAGGTGAAACAAAGGACTTCTTACAGAAACAGACTGATTAAGACTGATGTGATCTACTTGATCAGCTACTTGCTGATTTAACTGGTTGGATACAATGCTGATTGTATAAATGATTTGGGGATTTTTTTTTGTACAGAGAAAGTGATCCTACATATGTGGCTATGGAAAAAAGATAACTTTGTGATCCAAACTTTTCTTTGCATTCTGCAATTTCAGTATGGGTCAGACCCACTTGGGCCTCTTGATGAAAATAAACACAAATCCTGTGGTTGTTTTAGAATATAATTATTTTGAGGATCAGTGTGAGAAAGATATGAAGACAATAAAGTCAGGTCAGTGCCACACTGAATTGCTGTTCCTCAAGAAAACCAGCATAGTACTGTGCCTTGTTTTATACTTTGCTGATTACAAAGAGTGTTCTTGTCCCATGTAGCAGTGCTGGAATTAAAATTTATTACTAAAGAACATTTGTATGCCTGAGGCTGTAATGAATGTGGAAGTATACTGGCTTTAGGTAAATGTGTATGTGTATTGAACTGCCTTGGGACTTTTTTGTATGCTGGCAAGCATGTATCATGTTGTGATATTATCATATCCATTGAGCCATACATCTGTCTTTTACTTATTCCATTTAGCACAATAACTGTAGTCTCCACCATCTACCATTACTAAACTTTGTAAGTAGCTTGCATTTGGGGCAAAGAAGAAACCAGCTGATTTGTTGCTCAAGAGTTCAAAGGTAAATGTCACAGGTACTGACTGAATAGGAATAACCCCATCTTCCAGATAATAATCCAACTAATGTATTAGATAAATTGACCAGAATTTGTAAATGGTATAAAGTTTTAACAGGGAAAGGCACCTGTTGATTTTGCAAAGAGTGAAAGGTTAAGGTTACAGGGGCTGACTGAAAGAATGAAAGCAGTTTCCATAAAACAAATTGAGTCACATGCCACAAACCATGAGCAAACATGTGAATTGACTGCAATAAAGGCACTTGTTGATATGGAGGACAGTAGGTCCAAGGTTAAGGTAAATATGGCTGTTCAAAGAAAAATGGTTTCTGCATGGCTAACACATTGGGTAAAAAAGAAACTGGTTGATTTTATGGTCAAATCATCAAGGGTCATTTGTTGCAGATGGAAGAAAAAAAATGGAGTTTGCCTAATAACTCTAATTCAAGAGATCTTGTCAAAAGTTTGTGGGTGGCTTACACTTTTGGTAGTAACTTTTTGAATATGGTCTCAAAAGGTCAAGGTGATTGTGACTTTAAAAACAAATTCATTTTGCACATTAACTTGTTGTAGAGTAATCACCTAGAATCAAAATTGTGGATGGCGTGCACTTAGAATAAGAAAGAAACCTTAAGATTTTCAAGTCTAAAGGTCAATGGTCAGGTTACAGTAAGTCTAATGAGAAAATATTGTTTAAATCTCACCTGGTCATAAGGCCAAATGAGCATATGGTATGGTCATTTGTGTCTTGTGTCATCTGGTTTGCATCATCCATATGTTGTTTTAACAACTTTCCAAAAACTTTGACAGAATGTGACTAATGTTAACAGAAAGGATCCTGGCATAATGCTGTCTGAAACTTTTTAAAATTATGGTTTTACCATGAGAATTTACGGCTGTTGCTTAAAAATAGAAATGTCATTAAATGACTTCCAAAGAACTGCTGGACAGAATTTAACTAATTTTACAGAGACCATACCAGTATGAAAATTTTTCGAATTCGTTCAGATGCTGCCAGTAGTGATTCTAAAACTTGAAAAAACTGACTTTTTATAAACATTTGACAGAATATGACCAACATTGGATAGAAGGCATCATGAGAATTGTGACCCTAATTTTTTTTAAATAATTAAGAAATAATGCCAATCTGCCATTTAATATGAACACCATTACTAAAAATGGATGAACCAGCAAACAACTTCTGCTCAGAAACCACGGAACATAATCAGACCAGATTTGTCAGAAAGCATACTGGCATGAAGACCTTTTAAAATTTTGAATAATGATGCTGATTTGCCATGAAATAAGGTCACCATTACTAAATATAGGAAAACATTTTAATGACTTCTTATCCAAACCATGACTAAGTGGCCTATTTTGTTTGTACAAATGATGGCCTATTTGCACCAGATGTATATCATACAGATCTGCCACTTATCCCAATTTACTTAAGATCATCCCGATTTTTAAAAATGCCACCTAAACAATACATTTTGATTCACAATGTATGTGCCTCGTTTAAAGAGAGCAAAATTGATGCAGAAATTCTGCGAGGAATACACTAGTCATGATGTGAAAATCTACCAGTTTCCATTTTCATCTTTTATGCTGATATTTAGTGTGTTAATTGATATAATATCTGAGAAAAAAGGACAATTTTAAAGTTAAACTTGATTACATTGAAATTGAGAAATTAATTGAATTGTTCTTATGTTTATGCTAACTTTATTCTGAACTAAACATGCCTACTATGGCCATGATGTGCTTCTGCATTGACTGAATGTTTGAATTCATTTAATTGTTCATATATGTATTTATCAATCACGTTTTTATTTAAACCCTAAAACATACTGTAATGACTCCAAAGAGCAAGAAACTAACCTCATACTATACTGTTTAAATTCTGAAGGCAAATAGTACTGGCAAACCTTCATCTCATGTACAGCCCTTGATTGTCTGCTGTTTCCCTACTTGGATGAAAGTTGGAAAGAAATCCAGGGAGCACTGTACAGCACCCTTACCCAGAGGAGGGTCATGTTGACCTCCATTACACTTTTAAGTGGCTGTGGTTAGGTTTTGTGCAAAGTTGAAAGTCTTGGGTACCACCTGTGGTACAGTTGTAAAATTGTAACTTTTTGTTAATCGACAAAGCTGTTAGGCTGATATAGTTTACTTATTTAATTTAACTTATTTTATATGTTGATGTTTATTTTATATGTTGATGTTCTTTTACATTCATTGTTGTTTCTACTTAAGACTCAACAGGAAAACCCCTCTCCCCAACAACTCCATCCAGTGTGAAAAAGCCGCTTGACAAGAAGGTGAACAAACGAAATGAACGCGGAGAGACCCCACTCCACTTGGCTGCAATCAAGGGAGATGTCAAAATGATCAAGAAACTTATAAAAGCTGGGGCTGATGTCAATGTGGCTGACTTTGCTGGTGAGTAATTTAGAGCTGCATACAAGAAAACATTAAAAACTCCAAGGGCATGTGTCCCAACACTTTTGTTTGTTTTGGTCATTATCTCATATAGCCGTAAAGTACAAGTGAGCTTTTGGTATGGATCTGTTCACAGTTGTTACTTAGAACTTCATCTCAAAACCCTTGACCATTTTCCACATGGTTTTATTTGTCAAATATATATTGATCTGTCTTCCAAAATGGCCACAAAACAGAAAAGATAAACCTTTAAAGAAATTTCTCAAAAACTGCTGAACAGACGTGAACCAGATATGACAGGAAGCATTGTGGCATCAAGGTCTTCCAGATGTGTTCAGATGATGCCAGTCCACCATCAGATAGAGCTGCCATTATTTAATAAAAAGAAAAACCTATAAACAACTTCTGAAAAACTACTTAGCAAAATTTGACCAAATTTAACAAAATTGTCCATTCATAGAGGGCATCAAATTTGTCCAAATGAATCTGATTCGCATCGAATATGGTAACTGCTGCTATAAATAGATAAATCTTTAAATGACTTTGTTTGCAATAAATGGTTAACAGTACCTATCAAACTTTGGAAGCTTAAGGGTGATCCACTTAACAATTTTAGTGGCAGTATCAAACTTAGGTCACCAACCCCTACTAATCTGGTTGCCTTAAACATTGAGAAATTTATGGGAAAATAATGATAGCAGATAACAAAGTGAAGGTTTATTAAAATTAAAACTCTTTATTTGGATTTTACAAAACCATCTTGCTACATATTGCCTGACCTCAAATTCAGTGATATAGGGCCTTAACTTTCTTTTCTTCTTTTGTTAGATTTTATTAATAAAGCCTTAGTAACATTTTCAGTTGTGGTAATAACAGTAACCTGGAATTATAATGTATTAATGTCATTTTATTGTCATCATATTATGATTCTGGCCATTTTCACTGGCTAGTTATACCTTTTTAGTAGCAAATGGAGCACTAATAATTTGATCAAATTTAGCAAAAAGCATTATGGCAAAGAGGACTTTTAAAATTTCCATAGACAGCACCTATCTGCCATCAAATATGGCTGCTGTTGCAAAAAATAGAAAACTTTGCTACACTCTTCTTGAGACAAGCTTAACAGATTTTAAGACTGGTGGCCTAGTGGTTAGAGTGTCCACCTTGGATGCGGGAGGTCATGGGTTCGAACCCTGTCCACGCCATACCAAAGACTTGTAAAAATGATACTTACAGCTGGTAGGCTGTCAGCATTATGAGGTTAGTGTTAGGATTAGTTGGCTTGGTGTCAGGATAATGTGACTGGGTGGGACCATCATGCTACATGTCTGGAGCATGATGCTCCACTGCTAGACATCACTATAAACTGCCACGCTGCAGACATAATAGCGACATGACTGAAAAATTGTCAAAGCTACATTAAAAATCCAAATCACACACACTTAACAGATTTTAAAGAAGTTTGGCAAAAAACATCTGGTCACATGGAAATCAATCAGCACTGCAGAAAACAGCTGGCCCACCCAATCAGAATTAATAACAGCTTCTGCTGTCATTATTAACTTGCTCTTCTCAAAACCTGCAGGTCGTGTGCCAGCAAGCCAGTGGCTAAATTGATCCATGTATTGAATTCAAACTGCTCTACTAGGTTCTTTTCCTGGTAGCACACCAGGATGTCATCTGTTTATTTCTGCACTTTGTTGATATATTGTCATGTCTCTCTCCATCTATCTTTGCATCCCACCAGCAATTGCATTTCTTGTAACCTGAACTCCATTACACTGATTCACAAAGGGTGATCATGTTTCGTGTGAAGATTCACTAGGCTGAGTAGGTAACAATGAATGTTTCAAATTACAGATGAAGTCCTAGGGGGAAGAGGAGCTGGGGATTAATGGTCACATTTTCATATGTCATATAGACTCAAGACCCTTTGAACTCCATTGGCACTTTGGGAATCCAGGTAGCCATGCGGTCTACTGCATACTTTTACAGATCACTTGCATATCTCACCTGAAGACCACTCTGGTGGCGTAGTGGATAGTGTCCACCTCGGATGCGGGAGGTCATGGGTTCAAACCCCAGCTAAGTCATGTCAAAGACTTAACAAAATGGTACTGCTCGGCCTAGTGTCAGGATAATGTGACTAGGTGAGACAAGATGCTACATGTCTGCGGCACGATGCCCCAGTGCTAGATATGACTATAAACTGCCACACTACAGACAATGTAGCGATATGACTGAAAAATTGTTAAAGCTTCGTTAAAAATCCAAAACAGATACACACATCTCACCTGTCTGCATGAGTTTGAGTCATGGCTTAACCAACAAGGTCATGTGAGAAAGCTTGCCAGTTGCTTCACATGAGTTGGTGATTCTTTTCAGAGTCTTTTCAGGTTCTTCCTCCACCAAATATACTGGCTGCCATGTATTGTCTATCATGTGCTGTAAAATGGCATTAAACCCCACAAAAATAAACCAAACCACTGACACAAATTGGAGTGGGAAGGGGTTATTATATTTGGTATGGTTTTTTCTTCAAATACATTATTTGACTGTAACTGGTGCCAAATTCTGTAAATACATCAGTTGCTTCTTTTGATTGGAACAAAGAGCACACTCTCCTGTTGAGAGACCTTTCAAACCATCTTCAGGAATTTTGAGGAAAGATATTCAACTTAAAGCAAGTTGGATTAGTTCCACTTCAAAGGGAAGCATAATCCATCTATATATCTGACTTTTGCTTGCCTCTTTCTTTCAAAGATGAATTCTATCTTGCTACTGTTGAACTTCAGCTTCATCATTAGCACACTTATAGTTGCACTTTGCGTTGCTAGTGTATCCTTGAACTGGGACAGTGGAAGTATATATATATATTTAATAGCTTTATTTTCTTGTGTAGGTAAATTTTGGGCTGTAGGAATCATAGGGTTGCAATGGTTATTTTAGTCAATGCTGCATGTTTAATACTCTATAATTTAACCTTCTGTTGGATCCATACAATTTTCTATAGAAGGTTTCAATTAAGTTTAATCTTAGCATTCACTTTGTAGCAATTAAAAGCGGCACCTCAGTGACTTGACCTCTGTAGATTAAATTTACACCAGATCATTTATTTAGCATACACTCAGTACATATCAAAAGCAATGTTTCAGTATCTTGACCGGTACATGTTGCCACATGGGCCCTTTCCAACAGGTAACTTTCCACAATATAGTGTAGTTGCCCAGTAACATTCACTCTTTCAGTTCACCAAGGCAGGTTTTTAAAGCTCTTTAGGGGTGAGTTTTTGCAATCAATATAGATATTCAGGGAGCTTATCTACATGTCCCAATTCACAAGTCATCCAAGAAATTCCTGTGGTTTGCCTTCAGGGGGATAGTTTATATGTTCAAGGCACCCCTTTGGGACTCAACATCAGTTTTTGGGTCTTCACTCTTATTATCAAGGAGGTCTTCACTTGTGTTATGGACAGAGTAATGGCTCACTTAGGAGCATCTCTGTGTCTTTGATATTCAACTATACATCTCCCTCAATAACTTGCACCCAGATGACTTGTAAGCCTGTTTATAATGTGGGACAGGTGCGGCTCACATTTTTTTGTGTTAAAGAATTGACCTTAATTTGTTGAACATTGAGAAAATCTTGATCAGAATTGGGAAACAAAACCCTGATAAAATTGCTCATTTTGTAGTCATAAATGGTGATTAGTGTACAGAAATTTGAATCAGCATCCTGAAATTCTGATCTTCTGTGGAACTTTGATTCACATGCCCACAGCTGTATCCACTGTGACCAAAGTGGAACCTATTATGAGTTCTAAACTTGCTGAATAAGGCACCATTTGCTTAGTGGTTCACCTCATATAAGACCTACCTCCTAATTTGACAGAATCTACAAGATACATGCTTTGCCAGATAACATGAACTACTTAGTGTACTGACAGGATCAGTCCAAATCACTAATGTTGGCCCCTGCTTCATTGCTAAGGACAGGTTTCCACTTGTGGACAGTCTTTTGTAGCAAAATCTCATTCTAGTCTGGTTCCATCAACTGGAGGTCATCTACAGGACTCAGAGTTTTGAAGTTTTACCTGAAAAGACCTGAGCTGGTGCAGAGAGGGAGATCCTGTCTATTCTTACCTTTGAAAGAGGGAATGGACAATATTTCTGCACAGAATCCATAATTCTGGATAAGATGGGTCATCTGCTCAGTGCACTATCTTCGCAACAAGTACTGCATTCAACCAAAACTGTTTCCTAACTGACATGATACAAGCCATGGGATGGAAGTCACAGTCAACTTCCTCCAGCATCTACCTAAGAGATCTTTCATGTCAGAAGACTCCAATAAACCTTTTGGGATCTATCACTGCGGTGCAGTAGGTACCTTCCAAGGTCGTTCAGCAGTTTCTTAAGAATGGCATGACAGATTCCACTGGATTTGTGGAAGGAAAATGTTCCATTTTCCTATAGCTGTGTCTCAACATATGGAGTGTGTGATCTAGCCAGCTTCTTCATGTGGAAGCTGACTCATTTACATTTGGGGGCCAGAGATGACCTCTCTGGGGTAAGGGGATGTAACTTCCTCCACCTCTTAAATACTCTCTTAACTCATTCAGCCCCAATACTGCCTGTAGGCATGATGAGACTGTACACTACTTCTGAGCTCTGTTGCGTCAAGGTCATTTAAGATGCATCAAAGCAGGCTGTATTACAAAAAAGCAGACAGATGTAACTCTACAAATAATCTGGACTACTCAGAATTAACCCACAAAATGGTGTTTCCTACCCCCATCCCAGGGGAAAATGACAAAAATCTCCGGGGCTGAATGAGTTAAGGTTTTATGAACGTGGAATTTATTTGAAAAAGAAACCCCGTTTTTGGGGCAAAATGTATTTTAAGATAATACTTACCTGATCATAATACAGATTCAACATCCCAGCCACCCTTGTAGTTCATTATTGGACAATAATAACCAAAGTATTCAAGGTATTTGGCATCAATTCATGTACCAATGGGAAAACACTCAAGCTGCCACCAGTGTGGGCAGACAACTTTAAGCATTAATAGCTAAACTCTTAGCCTGGGAGGGTTGGATTTACAAAGTATTGGATGTATTTCAAAGGTGCATTGATAGGCAAGAAATATTGTTTACTCCCCAAATTGGTTTGGATGAGTAGATTGCAATGAAGGTTTTGACTGGCTGATGCATGGGGGAGGGAGTAAAATGTGCCAATATTTTTTTCTGATGGTTTTCATATGTACCTTTAAATTTGTGGGATCTTTCAAGCAGACTCATACTATTTCCATTAAATTGCCAGATATAAAAATTGATTTCAGTTGATATTGCTATTCCACTATTTGATATTTCATCTGCAAAACAATGATATTCTGAAGACCTCACTGTTTTAAGGCAAGGCAGGCTTTCTCTTCAGTCTTCTTGTACTTCTCTTGTAATAATAAATAAATTATATGCTATTTTAGAAACTTACATATTTCCTGTCTACAGTTTGCAAACGTTGAGCCACATGTAGTTGTGTACATGCTGTGAATCTTGTAATGATTACTTTTATCAGGTTGGACACCACTACATGAAGCATGTAACCATGGGTTCCTGAGTACAACCAAGCAGTTGTTAAATGCTGGGGCTAACGTCAATGTCCAGGGTTTTGATAATGATACACCACTTCATGATGCCTCAATAAATGGACATGGAAAGGTACAGTGCACATTTAATGCAGTTACAAATTTGCTTTTCATAATGGAAAAACTTGTGTCATCCATATTTATTATAAGAATAGATTTCTGAGAAAAGCATATCACATAAGCAAATTGACTATAAATAGCAGATTTATAGAAATCAAATTACAAAAACTTCATCAGAAATTTGAAAACTAGTTCTGAAACAAATATTCAGTTAAGAATACTTTTTATCCAATATTTGAAGTGGAAATTTGTATTTGAATATTTGCTGTATCATTTATAAATGAATATGTCCATTTTCAATGTATCTTGCATATTGTTCACACTTTGAGACAGCCCCACGATATATTGTGTCATGTAGCAACCATACTACATAATTACATATATACTAACTGTATTCCTGCAAAGCTGGTGACCCGACAGCAACCATGGACAATCCATACAGCACTGTATGAGAACAGCTTGAATTGTGTTCCCAGGACAATAAAGAGGCCGTATAAAAATTTTCAATCCTGGTGGTCATACAGTGCTACAATATGTAATCTGAAAAATCATCTAAAGAGTAAACTGCTGCTTTCATCAAATATGTCAGCTGGCTTCGTCAAAAAATAAAGCAAACAATTAGATCAAGAATTGTTCAGTAACTAAAGTCCACAGAGAAATTTTATGTTATGATTTTGTTTCTTTTCAATAGTTTGTCTATTGTGATCATACGAAAATAAGTGGAAGTTAAAAAATTTTTGCTTGGTTTTGATCAATAAATGCTGCATATCTAGTTTGAGTCCTTGCTATTTGTTATTGAGGACTTTTATTGATCAATTCATTTTCCATTTTCATTTGCTGTCATTAATTGTGCACATAAAACAATGGTGGCTTCCAAAGGGAATGGATAGGCCCATATTTCAGCCAAAGAAAACTTTTACAAGGACTTTTTTTTAGATGTTATCCATTGTTTTCATATATTGCCTAGTAATTCAGCAACATGGAAGACAAGTCTATGTACAAGTCAAATGGGTTGCAGATGTTTGCAAAATGTTTCAAATTCTGACTTCATGACTCCCATTTAACCCAAGTTAGCGTTGATGATGGTAATTACTTCTTGTTGACATCACAAGAAATATTGAATACAGTCTACAAAAATTCTAGTATTCATTTCAGCACTATTGGAAAAAGACTGTTTCTGTGAGACTGATAACAGTTATCTTTTACCATACACAGCTGTATGCACCAGAAAATTGTTGCATCAGTTTTTCATATGATAGGAGCATTGAATTTAGTAGAATGATTTGAATCATACAGATTTTGGAGGAATAAAATAAAGTAAAATAAAAATGTGACTAGTCCAGAGGCTTTTCTCTCATTTTAGATTGTAGAATTGTTAGTCAAAAAGGGAGCTAACCCTTTGCAACCAAATCTGAAGGGCAGGACTCCCATGGATGTCGCAGCAACTCCAGAAATTATTGCACTATTGAAAAGGGAGATAGTTGCATCCAGCAGTGACAACTCCAGTGCTGATGAAACAAGGTCTCCAATGTCCCCAGCTGACAGCGATGGCTCAGGGGATGATCTGGACAACCAGAGTCATAAATTCATCGATATGGATGGTAATGGCAAGGGGATTTCTGATTTGTACTTCCATATACACTGCAGTACAAGTTATTATCTTTTGGGTAGTAGTGGGACTTGTACCAGATTTTCTGAAAATGTACTTGATTATTTGTTTGTTGGTTTATTTAGTGCTTTATGTTACAGCTACACATTAAGGTATATTGGCTTGATAAGCCCAGGGATGCACTATGATAGTTGATCTTTTGGTAGGATTTGAACCCACATCCATCGGATCACAATTCCAGCATCCAGACCACTGAGCTACCTTGGCTGTATTTTGTATCTCTTTGAAAACAATAAGTACTAACTTTGATATTGGCAGCATTAATTTAATTCTGACAAGTAAAGACAAGTGAAACTTCAAAATAAAATTTAAAACAAACAGTAGTAAACAAAGATATTTTACAAATTTTTGCCACTTTGTGGAAGTAACTGCAGGGGGTGGGTTGGTTGGGGGTTGTTAAAAACTATTAATCAGTAAGAAGAAAAGTTTTTTGGAACAAAATGTGTTGAATGTAGATCAGTTATTTATACTATTAAGCTTTACAACAAACTTGAACACAAGAATCTAAACATTGTTGATATCACTCGCTGAAAGTGATACCTTGTCTTGCTGTTTTCCTACTGCAATCCAGAATTTTGATGTTGATTTATCCCTCATTATAATTTTCTTTATTATCATGCCATTCTGCATACTATGCAGTACATCTTCGGACCTTGTGACCAGAATTGAATTGGTCTCTTGTGTTATTATTACTATATATTTTACCAGAATTTTGTTTTTTCTCCCAATCCACCCACCCACCCCACACATGCATACATTCTGGCACACATACATGCATTCATCATTTTTTTTTTTAACATTCCTTCTATAACATGTTTTGGTATATTTGACTAGCAGTTTATTTTTTCCATTTGTACCGAGTATTTTGGTTGTGCAGACAGTTACATTTTTGTAGGTACTTTAATTAGTGGTTTTAAGGAGGAAGTTCTATTGTTTCCACGGAAGGATTGTCATTTCTTCAGTCGTTAAATAATTGCTTTTTAATAACCACTGCATCTACAGAAATTGGTACCTCATAAATAATATTGAATTCACAGTACATAAATGCTTTTTTTTTTACAAAGATATAAAAACTACTGATCATTAAGACCAATTTAAAATGTCATTATGTGAATATTTTACTATGAATGTGTAAAACAATTTTTATTCTTATAGATATGAGTAATTCTCCAGGAGGCTCAATAAAGTCAGAAAAGGAAAAAGAGAAAGCACCTAATAGCAAAAAGTTACTGAATCTTTCTTTGGAGAACCGCCAGCAACTTACTTCACCTAGACTGTGTTTAAAATTCCAGCGTGACCTAGGCGGTCAAGGAACACAAAAAGCAAAAGATTCATCGGAGCCACAATATACTAAATACAGTGTGGTTTCCATGGATGTTGGAGAGGACAAGATTCTGTCACCAGCGGATAGTTTAGTTTCTAGCATAGATAGTGATTTATATGATCCTCTTCTGGACACCGGCTATTCTAGCAACAAGTTTAAAATTTCTATTGGAGAGGATTCTAGTGCAACAGTGAAAACAAATTCAAGTGGATTGACAGAGAAGGAATATAATTCAGTTAGCTTGTTTGTGAACAAAGAGGCAGGAAATTTCTTGAACTCTTCAGGTAAGAATAGTGATAGTGTATTTGATAAGCTGTCTTTGAAAAAGACGTTGGAAATGCAATCTTGGTCCCCACACCATGGTGATTCAGAGGAATTAGATATGTCAAAAGAACATGTAAAACACCGATATGGAAGCTCACTGGTTGAATCACTTTCCCACATTCCACAGTTAGAGGTCAATCATCACACTTCTAGATTAAAAGAGGCAGCATCTGTGTCTGTGGAGTCCAGTAGCCAACACTGCTTGCAAGTGCCATTGACTTCTTCAGGATCAAATTCTAGTGGAGTCTTATATAAATCAGACAAATCAGGTGTCAGTGTGTCAAATATTACCTCCTCATCTGTGACTTCAAATAAAAATAATTCTAGTGTTTCAACTTGTGAGGTCTTATCTTCCTCAGCTTCCTCCTCCTGTATGACCTCTCTTCCAGTTTCCTCCTCTGTAAGTACAATAACCACTTCCTCTTTTGCCCTTTCTTCCTCAACAGCCCCCTCATTCTCAGTTGGAAGCTTGAGGTGGGAGCTCAGATCTGCAGCAGCATCACCAAAGAGTGAGGAATGTAGTGTGTATTCAGGGAAAGTGGACAATGTAAGGACTGCTTCTTCCTCCCCAGGGAGGTCCACCCATTGTGATAAGTTTGAGGCAAGTACTTCTGGCAAAAGTAGCCGCCCTTCCTCTCCTAAAGTGCCACCTCTCAAAATAATAATTCCTACAAATTCTGACTCAATTGGAACAAAAGTATTAGCAAAACAGTCCTTACCATATGTGTTGAAAACCACAAGGGAACAAGAGGGATTATCTAAGGTAGAATTTACAACAGATTCAGAATTGCACTTTCTACGGATTCCTCACACCTTTAGTCCCTACACTGTTCCAATGGCAATTGATAGACCTGCCCACTATGAACAGGAACAGGAAAAGGAGTATGAGGAGCTGGGGACTGTTAACATTACAACAGCAACATCACGGGTAGATTCTGGGGACCATATATTGTTTATTGATGGAGAAGGGACAGAGAAGGATGCAAGTAGTGTTAAATCAAAAGATAGTGATAAAGATAAGGAAAAACAGGAATCTAAAAAGGAGGAGCCCACTCAGAGAGTATTAAGGAGTTCTGTTCGATCTCACCTTCATCAACAGCACCAGCAGCAACAACAGAAACAACCTCCATTACAAAAGCAGGACAACAAAGAGAAAACTGGAATTGGTATGTATTTATTTACATTGCTGTTTCACGTCTTGAGTTTATATATGCTTTTATGTCCCCACTGCTTGATTTAGTCCTTTATGTCCTGAGAAGGTTGTTATCAAGATAGCAAAAACTATCCAATTAATGTAGACAATTGATATTTGGCTAGAATATTTGTATCTGTATGTAGATGACCTATTTGGCTTTTCAGGCCATTACAGTAATGTTTTAAATTTAAAAAAAAATGTTTTGGAACTTTTTGGGTTTTGACGTTTTTTCAAAAATATTGTTTGCACATTTAAGCAAAAACCACTTTAGGTAGTTTGGTTGGCATATTTGTATTCATATGCCAATGAATGACTAGATTTTCATGCCATCAAAACAAATTTTATATGCCTGTTATGGTGGTGTTAGTGTAATGTAAAATAGAAACATCACTTGGCAGTTGTATCTGACAAACTTCGGAACATAACATCTATAAACAACTTGTAAAGATATTCATTAATTTCTTTATTTGTACATTCAAACATCAATTTTTGTGTGACTTAGGCAAGCTTGTAGTATAGTTTGGTAGCAGACATGGTATCCAGTTGTCACCAAACATGATTGTAATAGTTAAAATTGCTGCAAAAAATGTTTATTGCTATATTTAGTCACAAGTTTTTTCACAGAGAGCAGTGATGCATGAGAACTCCCACAAAATAATTTAAAATCACATATTTGAAAATATACTTAGTACAGTATACAATTTTTATTTAACCATTCACCCTTAAAGTGTTTGTCATGGCATAAGTCATGCCATTACAGATATTGTAGTGCTTGTCATGACATCTGTTTATCAGGTAGACAGCTGTTTACACATAGTGTTCTTCAGCTTGACATGAAAATACTGGCTAATGATAGTGATGATGACAATAATTTTTGAAGTTACGAAGTACATGTATATCAGATTATTGGAGCTGCGAAAGTGTTAATGGAGATACAAGTGAGTGATTTTGAGCCCAAAAATGGTGTCAAATACTAGTCCAATGTACATGCTGGTTGGACAAAAATAAATGGTATGTCAGTCAATTCCCCTTTCAGCAGTATTTCAAAATTAATTGTAGCAAAGGCAGAATACCAAGCCTAATTAAAATACAGACAATTTAAGAATAGAATGCAATTTTCTTTTTTCAAACAATTGAGCCCAATGGGATTATGTGCAACAAAACTATAAATCCTTATCAGGGTTAAGATAAACTTAATCAACAAGAATGAAAAAAAAAAATGAAATCAAGAAGTAAAGATATTATTTGATCAGAGTATCTCTGGCTGAATGAGCGGGTATAGCATTAATGGACTTGAAATCCTAATACAGCATTTTGGGGAGCAGATAAGAAATCTGGCAGTCTGTAAAGCACCGATTCAAAAAAGTGAAACTTTGGCTGAGCTTGCATTATTGAAAAATATCTTGTATTGGAGCAGAAGTATCCAAAAGATAATACCTGTGATCTTGGGAAAATTGCACATAACACCTGTAAAGAAGTTACCCAACTTCTTCATGCTAACCTAAGCAAGCTGTTGTATATGCCCCTTCAGATGGAAGCACAGAACAATATTCATGTACAGATGAGGAACAGAGTTTTCTCAGAAACAATCAACAGATTAATGTTAATGTAACTAGAGGTGACATCTTTTAAAGATTCTGATTGCAGTGGAGCTCAAACAGAGTGGAGCAGGAAGAAAGAGAGATGAATATTGAAGTGTTAGGTAAATATTGAACTATAGCTGTTTCCTCCTGCCCCTCCATTTTTTTCTACTCCAGCCTATTTTGGTGACAAGGGGGAGCTCCTTCCTGACAGCATCTCTGCTCAAATCATAGAAGGAGAACAGATTTGGAATGTCTCTTTATGATGAGCTATTTAATTAGTGACTGAATGCATCAACGGGATAAATTGAATTAGTGCAGAACCGATGAGGATGCAGATTTTAAACTGCACGAGTTTGTCACCTTGTGTAAATTTTTATAGAATTGGAGTGCGTCTTTTCAATAGTTTTCCTTCTTCACTAACAAGAATGCATTCAACTCATTACCCACACCAAGTTATTTAATGTTGAAAAGATTAGATGAAACTAACCATGTCACCTGGGCTTCCAAAGTTAAAGACATGTTATTTCACTTCGGTTTTGGGTATGTATGGCTAAATCAAAATGTTGGAGATGAAAAAACAATTTTTTTCACTATTTTTGCAAAGAATTAAAGATTTGACATTCCAAAACTGGCAAAGTGATATTAACATTTTCATATAAATGTGTGTATTATAGCATATATAAAACCAAATTAGAATCAGAAAAATACCTCTCATGTGGGTTATCATATTTTCTTGGGAAGTTGCTTGCTAAATTTAGGTGCTCAGTGCATACACTGGAAATAGAGACAGTTATGCATAGCAGGATTGCGAGAAATAACAGGTATTATGAATTATTCTGGAAAAATAATTTTATTTGGTAGACAATGAATTTGTTTTGTTTGTATTTGTCCAGCTTATGACCATTAAGAAATACTCAAAATGAAGTTTATTATCTCTATCCATCTTTAGAAAAATGTGTATCCCTCATGAGTCATATTAATATATTAATTATAAGAATTCTTTTTCACTATATCAGTTCAGCTTTTTGTCTCAGACAATTTTTGAAAACTCAGATGAATGGGGAATAATGTACTTTGAGGTAGTAACATCTTTATAATATTATGCACCAGTTATATGCCATTTTGTAGGTATACTCATGATGAATGCCATATTTAACTTTTCTACACCATGGTGCACATTATTATTTATTTATATTTTATTGTGTAATATGGGTAGGTGGCCTAAGTTACTGAATAAAGTATTATTATTATTATTATTATTATTATTATTATTATTATTATTATAAACAAGTGCCTGTGGACGCGGCATTTGGTTGCATCTGCTGGATGTACAATGTGATAGATTTTGTTGGTAAAGTGTATTCATCCAAACTCCCATCCATGGATTTGTTCTAGATGAGATTTCTTTGCATGAGGAAATTGCATTATTTCTTCTGTTCAGAAGATAACATTGTATTGTCTTCCAAGTTTAAGTGCAATGTAAAAAAAAGGATGTGGTGGCCAAAGTGAGTCCTGTACCTGATCAAATGGGGCATCCCAAAAAGGCCTAAAACATTGAATAAAAATCTCTGACAACTAAAAGGTAGTCTGTTTAAAAGTATTTTTGTTATCTTATCTTCGATGAGAAGGGCATATAAATAGATGCCAAGTCTATGTCTGTATGTAATATGTATACTGGAAATGTACCTAGTATGTTAACACATATAAAAGATCGCCACTTCTCACAGACCTTCTAAAGATGGAAAGACCATGAAGTTTATATGTGTATCGATAATGTATCGTATCTTAGGCTTTGTATTGTGAATTGCATTGATACACAGCACATGTGTATCATTTCACCTGTAACTTATTATAGTAATTATCTTGATAAAATAAACAATTTGATGCATGAGATGTAAACGCTGAATTTGTAAAATGTCACTGTCCACAAATTGTTGTAAACTTTAGGAAATTCTTTTCATCGTTGTAATAATGCAGCTGTTAATTGAGAAAATCCATGCATCCATGCCAATCAACAGTTTTTGTATATAAAAACTACAAAAGTAAAGAAAATCTGTTTTTTAGGTAGATATATGGAAATATTTAACTCATAAAGTGTAAATATTTTGCATTGTCACATGTGGCAATACAATATTTCCACTTTTCCTTGAGAAATATTTCCATATACCCGTATCTACTCAAGAAATAAAATATCTTCTCATTATTAAATGGTAAACTTAGCACATCATGACTATATATTTTATATATAGTCACCTTACCCTCAGCAGGTTAACTGTGTATTGTATCAGGAATGAGTATATGAATGAATGAATAGAACACAAACTTTTCAAGCCAGAATAGTGTGAAGTTGGTTAAGATAAGGAGAAATGGGCATACAAAGTTTAAGTCAGTTCCTGAAATTGCTATTTTTCCATATCTTATTATTGATGAAATATATTAAAAGTTAATAAAAGTAGTATAAATAATATTTTGCTTCACACTTGTTTTATAACACAAAATGGCAGTCTCAAATATATTTTACAGTAAAAAAAAATTGCAAGTTTCCATACCAGAATGTCTCTTTTTGCATATCTGTATGATTTATATTGGATAAACTGATTAATTTTAGTAGTAATGGACCTGGATATGTCCAGGTAGGGCAATAAAAATTGAACTTTTCTTTCATTTTTCAAGGATCATGTAAATTTTCAGCAGGAATTCCATAGAAAACAATGGATGTTCCTTTTTGAAAGGAAAATTGACACAAAGATGATGCTTTTCTTTGCTTTTGATTATTATTGCTTTGTATTAAAACAAAAGGGGGTAGAAGAAATGTCATAAAACCAATGCAAGGTGAAGTTAATTGTGGGGGTAATTAAGCCCACGACACACTGATCACAAATTCAGCACACTTCCAACTGTGCTCCAGTGGCTTCTAGTTTGCTGATTTGTATCTGCTAAGTACTTAATGCTGCAGAGATTCCAGTTTTTTTTAAAAATAGAACAGACCTTTAACTTGATACGAAATAAGCAGTGTCATACGATCATAGGGCACCTTTATTCCAGTAACACCTGTAACAAACAAAATTATTACAATGCAGCCTAAATTTCTTTTATGCTAGATGTATAACAGATAAATCTGTTATACTTGTTATAAAAAACCTGTTTTTCATGCCAAGCAACTTCTACTAATGCTGCTGTTTGGGAAGGCAACTTCTCTGCAAAACAAGAACAAATTTATATAACGATAAACAATTTTGGTTTACACTGTACACAGACTCTTATAATAGGAAATTTTTAATTTGCTATAAAGGGACATGCGAAAATAATTGCAACAAAATGAACAGTGATGAGGAATAGAAAGCTAAAAAATATAAGAATTAGATATTTTTGAAATATATTTGTTATGTGGTAAAGGTGTCCAGTTCTTGAAATGGGGGGGGGGGTGCCCACAATATTTTTATTTAAATCATCCCTACAGTCTGATGCCTCAGTCCACTTTCAGCAATCGAAATAGTGCCCTTCATATCTTTGGACTTGGTGCATTTTTACACGTACCTTGTGGGCGGTCGTCACTTCATTATTTGTCTTTTTTCAGTTCTATCAATCATATTCTGTTTTGTATTGGTTATTTCCTCCCCAGTACATGCTTTATTTTTGGTGTATCTCTGTCTCTTTTCATTGATTTTGACAGCTTTGAATACATGAAGTAAAACAATTGATAGATATATTGATGCATCAGTACTTTTGCCATACAGGTACACATATCAATACAAGAGTTGGAGAATTGATATCTTTATATTCAGCAGCCATGAATAACTATTGGTCTTTTACCCTTTTTATTCTTTAAATTAAGAATTCATTTAAGACAAATGTCACAGGCACAGCCACTAATTTTTATCAATAAGAAAAGAAAAAAAACCTATTGGCCAAGTCATCTTCTACAGATTAACACAAGGTGACGTGGTTCATGATGTCTCTGCTCTCACTGATTCCATGCTAATTATTTTGTCCCAACAGCATGTTCGGCATAAAGGAGACATTGCAGATGTGTTCCCCATGTATAATGAAGTACTTTGCTCATCATTTAATAGTCACTTTTATGCGAAGTTACTCTGTTAATTTGTATCTTTTCTACATGGGTCTAATTTGATGGCTACACTTCTTGTGTGTCATGCAGTGAAATATGTTATTTTGAATTCTGATTGGTAGTTATTGTTTTGCTTATTCCCAATGTGAAACACTGGAAATATTGGCCAAGCAACAGAGAAACTTTACTAAAAATGGTTGTTATATAATATGTAAAATATTTAAATCATACATGGGGAGCAGATTTGGATTGTCTCTTTTTAATGTTGAGATATTTAATTAGTGACTGAATGTGCTGACAGGATAAATTGGTAGAGAATCAGCAAGGGGGCCAGTTTCAAGCGTTACGAGTTTGTCCTCTTGTGTAAATTTTTTATATTTTTTTTATAGATGGGGAGTAGGTGTTGTCATTAGTTTTCCTTTGTCAGTAACAAAAACAGGTGCCTGTAGCTGCGGCCAATGTTTTGCATCTGCAGTAAGTGCAATGTGAGAGATTTTGTTGGTATTTATTCCCATACCACACCCAGACTTGTTATAGATGTGATTCTTGGAAGAGGAAATTACACAATTTCTTCTGTTTGAAGATATCAGGGTAATGTCTTCCAAGTTTAAGTGAAGACATCAAATTGGTAAAAAGATGTTTTTAAAGCATTCAGGCCAAAAACAAAATGTGTGTTTCCTGTTGCACTGGTTTTATAATTAGAGTAGGTAGAGAGTTGTTTTTTTTAAAAAAACCATTTTTATGTATACATAATGTACTAAGTGCTTTAAGTAGTGGGCGAAATCGGCTCAGTTTTAGATGCACAAATCAATTTTGGGAATTGTTTTTAAAACCTTTTTTAGCTGGGGGTGGGGGGTGCTAGGGTCAGCAGTGATAAACAGGGAAGTTGGCTGATAGATATGACCTACAAGGTTTAATTAAAACTCGCTGACAACTAACAGGTAGTTTGTGTGAAAGTATTGTTGTTATCTTGTCATTGATGAGAATTGCATATAAATAGACACTATGTGTGTCTGTAATCTGCATACTGGAAATACACCCAGTATATCAACGCACATAAAAGGGCACCACTTACCACAGACCTTCTAAAGATGGAAAGACCACCAAGTAATAATAATAATAATAATAATAACAACAACAATAATAATGATGGCAGCGAACACAGAAGGAGTAACACATATCTACGAAGAAAACGCTAGCAATGGACATCCTTTGCTTCGCTTCACACCAGTTGCCGAGTAACTTTCCTCCTTTGCCACACTTGGACTTCTGTACTTGGACGGAATGTGGAACGATTTCCACCTGTCCAAACACCAGGTGCCCCATTGTGATGCCATAGTCGCTGACCAGTCATTACTGGCATCTCAGACTGCTTTGGTCGACACCTGGTACCGCTGTCATTACAGATTGAAATTTTTCTTGAGTGCATGTTGGGTCTACTCCCACTCAAGTAGGCCTCAGAGCATAGGCTGGTGCTGTGGCGGATTGGCATGTGGGTGCATGAGAAGCATGCTGCATGTGTGGACTGGAGACCCATACGTGGAAGACGAAAGATAGTCTGGAAATACCTGCATACCACAAATTATCCTCTTTTATTGAGGAGTGTGCTGATGTAGTTAAAAGTTACGCACTTTACTCTCCAGCATCCAAGTCAATTCACCAGCTGGCGTATTCAACCAGGTCGTTTGGATCTTAATTGACCCATGACCTGATGGCCAAATTAAATAGCACTCTGTGAGTGCAGAAATACCTGGGGGATGAGGCTCTAATTCCTTCCCCCAGGACCAATTAAGTAGCCTGCCATGCAGGCACAAACCAGTCGCTCATGCCCGTATGGGCAAAAGCGACTTAAATCTAAGACTACTAATACTACAATAATAATAATGTCTTTTTTTCATGAGGGTAACTCAGTTAAATAGCATTAATTTTCTTTGAGACCCTCTACTCTCTCTCTCTCTCTCTCTCTCTCTCTCTCTCTCTATATATATATATATATATACTTCCAAGTTTTCTCTTATTTTCTCTCTCTCTCTCATGAAAATAGCTATTTACAAGTAAACAGTGTCATACATTATGAAAAGTAGCAGGATTTAAATGCATATATTACATTTATGTTTCATCTATCAAGTAGCTGTTTTGAAATGACTTCAGCAAGATCTTCATGTATACATATCAGTTAACGATCACTCTGCTTAGATATACCCTCAGGCTATTTGGCATGTAGTTAACTTACATCAGTTTTATGCTCTGTCATAAAATATTAGGTACAAAAGTAGAGAGATGTTATTACACTGAGTTTATATATATATAAGGCATTTTATACAAATGTTTATAGTATGCTAATATAAAAAATACAAAACAAACAGGTGATAGATTTGAAGAGTAACACTATGATATATCCTTGGACTCAACTTGAGCTGGTATTTTGAAATGCTCATTCATGTACATTTTTGTAAAGAATTTAACTGAATCAACAGATTAAATGTAACCTGGAACTGAGTTTCATATTTTAGACCCTGAATACTGCCGACTTCCTTTGAATTATCCAATGCAAGGTTTTGGTAATTCCATATTGTTATTAAAATTTGATCTTAGTTTATAGGGAGAAAACATTTTGTAGAATAATTAGTGGAACATTACCTTTGAAGCCACCTTTAAAGCATTTAAAATTCTGAAGAGCTTTCAGAAAATCTGTTACCTATTCATAATCATTTTAATTCTGCTAACAAGTCTGATGATGATGCATCAATAAAGACATAAAGATTCAGCTGAGTTGCTCATTTTTGAAGCTCATGTTTCCACATATTGTTGAACAGTAGTCAGTCATTGGAAGTATATAAGCATTATAGTAAAGAATTTTGGAGTTCTTTGTCAGGTACACTTTTGTTCTACTAAGCAGTCAAATTTTAGACATGAGAGACTTAACATCTTCGCTAGCCAAGGTTCCAGTATGATAACCCTATCTACACCTTGGCATATTGAACAGATATTTCTGTGCTTCAGGTCTGAATTTCATTGGATGCAGCAGCAAGCCACTGCATCCAATCAAAATTAAGTTGTTCAAATTTGAACACTGTTTCCTCAAGACCAAGACAAGGGGAGCTTGTAACTTGAATGGACTGATCAATAAGCAGTTTCCAATGCCGGTCCATGTTTGTACAAATACCTTTCACTCAAATACACCAGCAATGGCTTCCCTCTGGTACATAGTCATACTTTTGATGTTAAACTTACAAAGTATCCTTTTTAAGTCAATTGCCTCCACCATTTTCGGCTGAAGTACAATGCACTGCAGTTACACATGCTATTGGTTAGTTGGCAATATATACTAAGGGAGGCAACTCATGAAATCCAATAGATGTCACTAGGACAAAGCACTAAAATATCTGTTGGATCTGCCAAGGTGTAGATAGGGTTATCATATTGGAACCTTGGCTAGGAAAGATTGGTTCCTACAGACATTGTCTACTTTTTTTTCCCACGTAAGACTTCTGTCAAGATTAGTCCTAACAGCTTCTCATTCTTTACATTTTCAACTGCCTTATTATTAATGTACAGTGATATTTCTTTCTTTTTTTTTTTTAGCTGCATAAGTATTTTTTTTTAGCTGTTCCCAGAAACACAGAGTTTGTCTTAGATTCACTTATTGCAATCTTGTTTTGTTTTGACCACTCCTCGTTTGATGTAAGGTCTGAATTTTGTTTTCATTCCACGGTAAAATCCTGATTAGCAACATCCTTCACGAAATTTGTTACCTTAAAATATGCAAATTTGGGCAGGCAAAATCATGTCAAAAGAGACTGTCAAAAATAAATGATATCATAGGATCACTTAAGATGTTTTCTTTATTTATAGACATCATACGTCATAAGTCCTGAGAAGAGTAAAGGGATACCACAGGCAGTTGAATTGAAGTGGTATTCCAAAATGCTTTCCATATGCATGTAACTAGTTTATAGTTTGCAAATACATTTTTCCCTTGTGACGTGTCTTGATATTGTGAATAATCACTTGCATATAGACATTGGTCCTTGATGAAGAAACTGTTGCTTCATCTGCAGTCAGTATTTATATGTTGAGTACAGAGTGGGAGATTATTCATACGGCGAAACAAAAAAATTGCGTAGTTATAGTCAGCCAACTGCTCGTTTCTCATTGCCGACCCAAGACACACCCCCCAATAAAAAAAATCAGATTAAATATATATGATATTTTAAAGACAAAATGACTTGCCTATCTTAATTTTGAAACGATTTCAATAGGAAACACACAAATATTTTTTCTGGGACTAAACAAAAGAAAGATGAGACCCAGGTCTGAGCCTTGTGGAACTCTGCCTTATATACTAGGAGATATAGCGGACATTTCCCATAGAGATCTGTTGCATCCTTTCACATAAATATGAATTAATCAATTTTTTTGTATGGTCATGAAATCTATAACAATGCAGCTTGCTTGTGAGATGTCATGAGAAACTAGATCAAGGGCTTTGTTAAAATCTAAAAATGGTATGCCAGTTAGATTGCCATTTTTCATTTCTTTCACCCATTGGTCAGTTTAGTTGATATGTGTATCGATAATGTATCGTATTGTAGACTGTGTATTGTGAATCTTATCAATATGCAGCACACTTATTGTTCTGGATGTTTTATTTCTTATATACCTTCAGCCATTAGCAATGCCTCAAGATGTGGTAAAAATGGGCATAGAGGCAGTATCACACCCCACCTGTTTAATGTGCATGGCATGTGTATGCACAGATGACTGCTCCATTTGTTGCTTGTGGTCAGTGATGTTTAGGACTTGATTTAAAGGCACCAGACTTTTAGTGCCATAAGAAGGGTTTTGCTTCTTTTTCATCTCAAGAGAGTTACATTCCTAGAATGAGCCTGAGTCACTTTATGATGTACGGAAGTTGCTGGCTTCTGTAAAAGAGGTGCCCAGGATAAGGAAGTTGCCAACTTCCATTAGGGGAATAACCCTGACTCTTGGTAGGCAAGTGTCATATCCCAAGTTACCAGTCCCAAGTAGTGGGCCCTGCCTTCCTGACATAAGGGAAACGTGGTCTTGGATAAGTAGACCTGGATTTAAATCAAAGAAATCTCATTTGTCAGAGTCAAGTTCCCCAGTCAGATACTCCCCAACAAGATCTACAGTCATCAGAGGGCTCTCAGCCTTCAATGGGCACCAGGATTCATCCCAAATGACATTCAGTTTGTCCATATTCATCACTTGGCAACAATTACCATGTCGCTGGGCACTTATAACCAGGTATAGTATATGGCACTGATCTTCCATTTTCAGCCTTGGGTCACAAATCATGGAGCACTGAGCACCTGCATCTGAACACTAAGTAATAAGCACCAAGCAGTGTACACTAGGTGATGAACACCATATTTGAGATTGGGTACAGGATTTTGACCATTGGTGATGAAGAATGAATCAGTTTGATAACCCCCATTTCTGCCTGTTTCCACTCAGTCCCAATATGGAATGGACTTTGAGGACCAGTCTAGGGGAAAGGATTGGGTTGATACCTCCCTCCTTCTCAGTATTCCCATTTAACCCATGGCAAGCTTGTTCACTCCCACAACCCAGTTGTGAGTCATCCATATCTCTTTCTGGCCATGACACCATAGATGACTTTGCTGTGGATCTATGGACCAAGCAGGCCCAAGAACTTTCTCTCTCCAACCTTGCTGTTGAGGTAAGTGGAGGGGGACTGCTATTCCCATCCTCGGTACTGAGAGGGAATCTCTGTGACCAGTACCTTTTTCCAAGTAGAGTGAATCGAAGCTCTTGAGTTTTGTGGACACGTATGAATTCCCAGAAGAACCATTGAGACAGGTGATGGAGGAAGAGGTATGGACTTAAGACTTTTGATAAGGCAGTAAATGAGGTTTAACAAAGACTTCCCGCAGATCTGTGTCCCATACCTTTAGGACCCTCTCCGGGTCACAATCCAAGTTGGATCTGCTGTTGCTTCCTCACTCATTGGTGAGAAAGTTGACCCGTAAATTGTCTAGAGGCCAAGAAGAGGTCACACCTGTAGAAGGAGTGATCTGTCTATGTTTTGGCGTCTGGTTTCAACCAGTAGCTATAATGTCTATTCACCTGCTTGACCCCTTAAGCCCACCACACACACACCTTGAACTCTGGTGCTTTAAGGCAGGGATTTCAAAAGGCTTTGAAACTAAAGGTGCAGATGCTAGTTAACGTGGACTCATATGCTGATCTTTTTTTCAGCTGCCTCCTTAAATATGTTGAAAGAGGAATTATTGTCTCTGGCTGCATTGCAGAGATTTTGAGATGCCAATGCCAAGACATCAAGACAAGGCAATCTCAGTGTCCATGGCACTCTTGCAGAGCTTCTTCACCTCCGTATGGATGCTGCCTTGGAACACCACAAAAAACTTATGGCTTGCCCCTCTTGGTGTGGAGGTATTATTTGGAGGGCTGATCCATACAGTGGTGTCACAAGATTTGGGATGAACATCACCAGTCCCAGTCCATGGTATCAGTCTCAGTTGAACTGGTGAAGAAATGTCCCCATCCCAAAAAGGTCCACAGCTTCCCCACATAAACAATTTAAATAGGGAAACCATCAAAGCTGGAATCAGTCTCATTGTCTGTAGGTGTCTGCCTGCCTGGAGAGTTAGCTGGAAGGGCCAGGTGAGGAAATTTATGGAACCCTTCCTCTTACCTAAGGAGGGAGATAATCATCCCTAGGAAATTACACTCTTCCCTGGCATCTCTCTCACTGCATCATCTTCCCAACATTCAAGTTGGTGCCAAATTAATCCTTTTTTATTTTTAAGGCTTGCTCAGACCTCAGAGATAATGCATGGGTCCTTTCCACACAAGGGATGGTTCCAGGACTTAATACTTTTTTCAGATGCCCCCATTTTGTTCCACCAGTACCAACTGGAATCTATAGGAACTGGTGTACACCATTCTTAGGATGGGCACAGTGAATAGAATGAGGGTAAATCCATTACTTTATTCCGTGATCTTGTTTTTAAAGAAGACAAGAGGAATTTGACTCGTCATTGATATTTCCCCTCAGAACAAATCCTTCTGGAACAGCAGTTGAGACAACCACCTCAGGCATGCCATCCGGCCAAATGACGGGGCAGTCTCCATAAAATTTCCAGGATGTTTATCTTAGCATCTCTTTCTTCCCAGTCCACAGGAATTTCCAGTGATTTTGTCTGGGACAGGAGATCTTCCAATTTTGCACTCTTCCTTTGATCCTAGCTTCCGTTCCCTTGGTTGCCCAATGCATTACTCAGGCTAAATGACAATCAACTTTGTTTTGCCAAACAATTGCATATTCATTGGTACTTAAATTCATGGAGTGGACAAGAGGTCCTTCTAATTTGTGGTTTGCACTGACCATGAAATTCATGAAAATTTGTACCCAATATAAAATAGTAAAATTACATTGTCCAGCTACTTCAGAATCTTGTTGATTCAAACATGGCTGGCTTAGAAATTGAGCATTGTTGGAAATTGTTCTGTTTCTAATCCTGGAGAATGTTATACATATATAAAACTTCATTGACTTAAACTATTGATCTCTCAGATGTATTCATTATGACCTTTGAATGTTTTGAACTATCACTGTTCTGTTTTCTGAATGAACAATATTGTTGTCAATGTATACATAGGGTTTAACAGCGTATTAGCACAATCCTGGCAGTATTCAGCTGAATAAGGTTAGTTATCCTGAAAAAATTAAAAAACAAAAATAAAAGGCAGAAAGTGGTCAAATTAATAAAATACGTCAGTACTTTTATACAAACAGTACTCTGTTAACTATCACTGTTCTGTTTTCTGAATGAACAATATTGTTGTCAATGTATACATAGGGTTTAACAGCGTATTAGCACAATCCTGGCAGTATTCAGCTGAATAAGGTTAGTTATCCTGAAAAAATTAAAAAACAAAAATAAAAGGCAGAAAGTGGTCAAATTAATAAAATACGTCAGTACTTTTATACAAACAGTACTCTGTTAAAAACACCAAGACCTTCTCAGTTGAACATCATCATGTGACGTATCCAAATCAAAAAGGTTGCCTCTATTAGTTGCCTCTCACTGTAAGCAGAAAATGCATCAGGCCTATTCTACATACACAAGCCAACAGGAGAATGCATCAAGCCTCTTCTAAATACCCAAGCTGGCAATAGCCCTACAGTGTGAGGTGTCAGCCCCAATATGTATGATTGGGGTAGCAATGGATGCAGAGCAATGGTAACTAAGAAAATTCCTAATTGGTTGGACTTAGGACTAATGGGTTTCTTTTTAATATAGCAAATATGTCTTGTGTCATTCAAGAAAATGAACTTGTACTTCAACCAAATTTGGCATTTCTTGGCTACCATCACTCATCAAGCAACTGAAATGGTGACCAGTGGATTTTGAAAATTAGAACAACTTGTGTTTGGTTTTACTTCGGCCAGGAAAAAGGCATCAAAGTAAATATAGTTTACTAAAACAAAGAGACTCTGGCAACTATGTGAAATATTCTTTACAATTTTTCTCCAGTTTTCCCGCCAAAACAGATCAAACTTCAAGGCATCGGTTATAAGGCAGTAAAATGTCGAACCTGTTTCACCTATCATTTATTTCAGGGTCGATGTCTTATATCGCAGGGTTTTTTTTAAGAAATGTTTTTTGTGGGTTTTAATGGCACTTTTTACTCACTGTTTGATAGATATACTGTACTGGGAAATGGGAGTTGAGTGCCTTTCCAAAGGGCAACTTACACAGGTTGGCTTTGTGGGTTTAGAACCTGTGATGCTTCAGTCTGACGCTCTTCCAGATGAGCTGATGCAGCTCTTACTGTAGCATTAGTACTTTAATTGGATCTGTTATAGTGGTGATTGTATTATCTCAGGTATAGCCCCATTTTATAATTTTGGCAAATAGCTACAATCTGATGACTTTTTGGCATGAAGAAAATGAAGCGTTTTACACATATTTATCTTCTTTTGAGTTATCAGACCTAATAGTGCAAATAATTTTTACATTTTTTTAATTCCGCTTTTGTTGGCACTGTATAGCTACTATTACGCTGAGGTGCACATAAAAACTACTACTGATACTCCTATTCACTGACTTGAAAAAATATATTTCTCAGTCACTCAGGACTGTATCTCTGTTGCATTCTCTGTTATATGAACATACCCATGTGACATGTTTGTGCATCATCACACACTGACTTTGTATAAATTTTCAGGAGGAAATGACCCGACCTTGGAACAACCCACTAGCCGAGTTACAAGATCAGCAGTGGATGAGGAGGAAATCAGTATGCACCCAAGAAAGAGAAAATTGCGGCCAAAATCCGATCCAACCTCATCAACAGCTGCAGAAGCTGTAAATACATCCTACCCTCCTGTTGTAATAGAGAAACCGCCAAACCCATTTGAACTGTATCTCTCAATAAGAAAACAGGTTAGACTGATATTTGCTTTTCTTCTTACTTTATTTTGCTGACATCTCTTTTTCTTTAGCCAGGAGTGACATTTTGCATCTTTGCTTATTTCAGAATTACATGTAGATTCCTTTATTTTTGAGGGCATACATTATTTTGTGATTCGGAAAAGAAACATTTGTTGCTTCTAAAAATTACTGGATATATCTTGAATGGAGAAAGATGTCTTACTGTTTGCAGAGGTCTATTCTGAAACTGAAATGCATCCATTTGAAATAAAGGGCATGAATCTTCTGAAAATTGAAAGCATTTAGTGAAAAACTAAAGGTTAAGCTTAAAAATTTAATGAGTAATTTTGGTGGGACACTTTACCGCTATTGTTATCTCAATGACCACATGACCAAGTGAACTATGGAATGGCCCTGTGTTGTCCCTTGTCAATCAGCATTTGCTGTTTTAAACTTTTAAAACACCAGTTGCAAAATTTGAACCATATTTTGCAGAGAGCATCCTGGCATATAGGATTTTCAATTTCATTTAAAAGACACAGATTCACTATCAGATAATGGCCACAGTTTTTAAAGAAAATCTTTAATCAATTTCATCTTAAAAACTGTTCAACAAAATTTTAACAAATTTGACAGAAAACATCTTGAAGGGCATTCAGTTTTATATTGATGTATCCAATCCGACATCAAATACTGCTTACATTTCTAACAATAGAAAAACCTTTAAATGACTTCTCAAAACCAATCAGCAGAATTCAACCAAATTTGATAGAAAGCATTCTGGTATAAAGGGCTTTCAAATTTTCACAATTATGCTAGAATACTAACATTTAATAATATATATATATATATATATATATATATATATATAAAATTTTAAAAGACTTATTTAAAAAATCACTCAGCAGAATTTGACATTTGACAGAAGCATTCTGGCATAAAGGGCTTTAAAGTTTTTTGTTTTTAAGGATGTCAGTTTGCTGTGCTTATTCATTGTTTATAAAATACAGGAAAGCATTAAAATGAACTTCCCAAAAACTGTTCGACAAAATTTGCCTGAAATATAATGAATGCATCCTGGCATGAGGGACTTTAAAATGTGTTCAGATGTCACCTATCTGCCATCAGATTTGCCAGCTGTTATCAGAACTAGAAAACTATATAAACAACTTCTCAAAAACTGCTCATTAGAATGTGGCCAAAGTTACTGGAAAGCATTGTGGTATGAAGGGCATTAAATTTTATGCAAATGATAAAAAATGGTTGATATGCCATCATGTATGGGAAAAGATACAAATAATTTAGAAACCTTGAAAAACTTATTTCATAACATATGCAATTAACAGCATTGATAGAAATATCTGTAGAAAGCATCATAATGACCCAGATATTTTAGTCTGCTGCTGTTGCATTTGCATATCAGGCAGATGTTAGCCATGTGAATTTTCTCTAGACCACTTTGGGTGGGCCTCTTGTTTGAAATTACTTGCACACCTGCAGTGAGGTTTTGTTTAACTGATTTAAAATGTATCACATGACATCTTCAACAGCAGTTGCATGTCGTCAGCATGTAAGGAATTTTCTCTGCTCAATATTTGTTATAAAGGATTGTTATAAATAAATTAGTTTCAGCATAGCATATTGCTTTCTGCACTGGAAAGAAGTTTTATTTGTTGTTGACAGTGGCAAATATGTAAAAATTTTCAGGGATTCCCTTGTTGCCATGTATTTCTCAAAAACAATTTTCACTTTCAGAATTTTACAAAATTGCAAATTATCAATTTACTGTAGGAGGCATGGTAGCTTGTTTAGCAAAGCATGAGACTTATAATCCACAAGTCACTGGTTTTCTACCTGCCCAAACCAGCCCAGGTTGGTTGTGACGGTGTGCCCTTAAACAAGGTACTTAAGTCCCATTTTTCTTCAGCATGACGTAGCCAATAATATGTTGGTAGTGCCATTTAAAGCAACCAGCCAAATTACTGGATGGAAGAAGGCATTACAATTATTAAGCTTTTAGAAAGATTTTAATGTGTGATTTGATTTTTTTTCATTGGGTTTATATTTTAATGTTATCATCATTGCTACAATCCAGGGATTTAAAGACCAATGAACAATGATCTCTCTTTGGAAACAAAAGGAACCATTCTTGCATCCATGAATAACAGTCCAAAGGAAGCTGTCATTTTTGCAAACCACAAAAATAAGTGTATTCAAGTTATTTATTTAAGCCCTTGTTCACATATGGTTAATTATATTCAATTTCTCTCTTTTGCAGATAATGATGAGGAGACAAGCTCTCTCAATTATCTACCCAAAGGCCCCTCAAGGCTATAAGAACTTTCTACTGAAGACATGTAATTATGTCATAGAAGGGAATGCCTCCAGCACACTGTCTGTCCCCACCGTAAGTTTTTCTATTTAGAATATTGAATTCAGTAGAAAAGGCACAGTGAGTTGGTCAATAAAGTCTACATTCATGTTTCAAAATATACATGAAGATTGTTAGGTCTAACTTAAATTAAGTTAGAGTTAATCACCTCATATTCAAGCATTAGCTGCAAAATACATGTACTAGCAATGACTTCAAGGGAGACAATGTCCAATAAATCATAATATTCCAGCATCAATAAATATGTGAAATTAACATCTGTTCATTGCAATGACTTCAATGGAGACAGTGTCCAGTAATCATAATGTCTGTTCATTTTGGCGCTTACACAGCTTTTGCCAGGAACTGTTGCTTAATACTATATCTTTTCATTTTTGGCCAAAAATAGTTTTGCTTTTATATTTAAAAAAAATTATGTTTGCTAAATATTTGTAATTTGCATTAGTTTTCTTGGATTAAACAAAAATGTGTTTCCAGGGTTCTCTATTACACACTTGAATTGGCATTACAAATATATGTATTTTATGTGTGGATGCATAAAATATACAGAATGGGAGTCCAAGAGATGCATACAGTTACTGTAAAATGCACTAAATGTTCATTATTTGACAAAAATAGTGGCCATTTCCCAGCTTAGTGTCATTCAGGAGTCATTTCAGACTATATCATTGCACACTATTATAAAAAAAAAATATACATCACTTTGAAAATGCAAAATTAAAGGCAAATATTTGGATTGTATTTTCAGTCTTCTATTTTCAACATAGAATATGATACATATTTTATGTTCTAGTGATTGCCAGATGGGGTCATTTGTTTCAGATGGCATTTTATTTCACTTTAAACAAATTTTGCAGTGAGAAAATTTGAAGTTGCTCCAGTTATCAGTTGAATTAGATTGCAAAGCCACTGCCAGTTGCTCTGTGTCATGTATTTTTGGGTTGGATTGAGAACATGAGGGACTTGATTCTTAAAGGAAGGAACTCTTAGAAATAAATAATTCAGTGCTACTTTAATGAATTATTTACTTTAAAAGAAAAACAGTTAAGAGAAAGAAGAAAATAGGATATAGTTTCTATTTCCCAGATTCTTTTATCGATGAATCTGTCATGTACAGAGCCTTGGGATATAATCTCAACTTCCTCGATTCTTTTATTGATGAATCTGTGATATACAGAGCCTTGGGATATAGTCTCAACTTCCCAGATTCAGAATTATGTAGATCTGAAACAGATTTGGAGGGATATCTGCATGTTGGCTCTGAGGTATTTGCTTCTCTTAAAAATAAAATGACAGAGAGAACATTAAACTCTTGTGTCAAAAGTTATTTTTTGTTCATTTATCTTTCTGTTCATACAACATTTTTGTGGAGGAAATTGACAAGAGAGATTAACCTCCACTTAACCTACCCACTCTTATGACAGCAACAGGAAACATCTCTGACTAACAATGCATGTTTCAAGATCTACGTTCCTTACCTGAACATCTTGTCAGTTTTTTTTTCAGTTTTGCATTTTTTTTTTTTTTAAAGAACTAGTTTCAAAAGTAAACCTATGAACATATAAAGCTGATTATACTTTCTCCCACAAAAGTTTGAGAAGTATGAGATATGTTGAATTTTTTTTATTTTTAAAAAAAGGACTTCCACCCCAAAAAATAGGTAAAATAGTTCACCTGCTGTTGTCATCGTGCATATCAGATTTAGAAAAGAAGAAATCTTTGACCCAAATTTATCTTACAATTTAAAAAGTAACTTGAGACCACTTGTTACAAATTAACTGAAAAACCTACCATGAAAATGTCATTCATTAGCAATGCTTAAGGTTTCAGTAACATTGAAAAATACTGACACAACTTAAAAAAATGTCATGGGCATAATACCCATCGACCATAAATACTTGCTTAGTACTCAGATCCGATTGCAGACTGCTTAGGTCCAGATTATCTGCCATCACATAATGTGCCAGCAAATCTGGATCAATGCAGTTTGTTAGTAATAAGTAGAATAAACAACACCGACTCCGATCTAGAGGTGCATTATGCAATGACAGATCAAGGTCTATGTTTTTTGTAGTAAGACCCAACTTATAGATGGGCATATGTGGTAGATAATAAATGCCATGCTGCCTTTTACGGAATGATTTTCTTTAGGGAACATAATGCTTAGCCTTGGCACTGTGTTGATGACAATAACTTGCCAATTGTTTAAATTTGAAACTTAAGCAGTTTTAAAAGTATTTGTAGCACACGTAAATAAATTACTTAAATTCTACAAGAAGAACTTATAAAATCACTTACCAAGAGTTTCTTACAAAAATTATTTTAAATCTGAAATGTACACAAAGTTAGAAAAAAACCCACTAAGTTCTGACACTGTTAAGGGTGCTACAATGGTTAGCATGCTGAACTTGTAATTGAAAGAGTACATATTCAAATCCAACTGACAGAGAAGCACTAGGGTCAGCTACCATGATATACCCTTGGGCAGAGGTCTTTATTCAGTTGCCTTGGCACTAAATAACCCACTTGTGTTGCTATATGATACAATACATGCCAAACCAATCGGACACTGTTGAGTATTTCAGCCTCACTTGATGGTAAAGATCAAAGAGCCCACTTGGCTTTTCAAGGACACTGGCTGCTCTCGACTGATATTTCACACCATGTGTAACTAAAAAATAGTATAATACTAGTAGACCAGAAATATTTACTGTGGTATACTGACTGATATTTCGCACCGCGTGTAACCAAAAGCAGTATCATACTAGTAGACCAGAAATATTTACTGTGGTATACTGACTAATATTTCGCACCGCATGTAATCAAAAGCAGTATCATGCTAGTAGACCAGAAATATTTACTGTGGTATACTGACTGATATTTTGCACCGTGTGTAACCAAAAGCAGTATCATGCTAGTAGACCAGAAATATTTACTGTGGTATACTGACTGATATTTTGCACCGCGTGTAACCAAAAGCAGTATCGTGCTAGTAGACCAGAAATATTTACTGTGGTATACTGACTGATATTTTGCACCGTGTGTAACCAAAAGCAGTATCATGCTAGTAGACCAGAAATATTTACTGTGGTATACTGACTGATATTTTGCACCACGTGTAACCAAAAGCAGTATCATGCTAGTAGACCAGAAATATTTACTGTGGTATACTGACTGATATTTTGCACCGTGTGTAACCAAAAGCAGTATCATGCTAGTAGACTAGAAATATTTACTGTGGTATACTGACTGATATTTTAAACCGTGTGTAACCAAAAGCAGTATCATACTAGTAGACCAGAACTAATCACTGTGATAAGACTCCTTATGTCTCTTTAAAATCTTGCAGAGCTGTAGAGATCATAGAAGGTTAAAATGGAGAAGAATCTACAATGATGTATATCAAGTTGGCTATGACAGTTGAGCTCCAACCACATCAGTTTTGCAAGATGCATACAGTACATTGTTCCAGCTAGGATTTCCTACAAGGGGGAAGTGGAAATGGGCTACTTCTAGTGAAATTAGCACTTTTTGAAACAAAAGGGGAGTTTTCAGCACAAAAAAAAAGGACTCATGCTGATGATTTAATTTCTAAATTCATCTTTTTGGAAGTTGCCATTTTTCAGTTTTGCAACAAGCTCCATTTTACCTTGTTCTCCACTGCTCTTTGGGACAGTGATTGTCTTTGACAAGCCAGATGAGCGTGAGATATGACATTGCCATCTTTGTTTGCATTTCTTTACGTTGGTGAGCAGATCTTCATATAGTCCACTTGCATCTTGGATTCTAATGTGCACCGCCTCATTACAAATGTGGTCTTCGATTTTCAGGATCCTTCAGTAACATCTCATCTCTAAAGCATGGATTCTTCTCTCTAGTTCTACTGTGAATGTCCATGTCTTACATGCATACATGAATATGGACATGATGAGGAAGCAGATAAGCTTGATCTTGTACCCAAGCATAATGTTGGCTGTCTTTCAAAATAGGCTTCAGCCTAGCCAGTGCAGTTGTTGGTGCATTCCTGAAAAGAACCTCAGGTTTTGAACCTTCATCAGAGGTTATAGCACCTACATACCTGAAGCTTGTCACTGTGCCCATTTCTGTACATTCACTCTCATTTCCTTTTGGATGCCACTCCGGTTGTGTGTCATGAGTTTGGTCTTCTCAGTGCAGATCTCCATCCCATATCTTAGTTCTGCTTGGTGTAGCCTGTTCACTAAAGCTTCCAGTTCTTGTTCATCTCCTGCTAAGCCATCAGTATCATCAGCGAAGCACAGTTTGGTAATTGTTCCGCCTCCAACACTGACACTGCCCTCATGGTCTTCCAAGGCATCAGACATGATCCTTTCCAAGTAGATGTTGAAGAGAGTGTGGGTGAGGGAAAGCATTTCTGTGAGAGATGGCAACCCTCTCTGACTCAGACTGTGGTTCTGAACCAATCTCTTATGTTGCCATTAATAGGAACTGTGCTAGTTGCCTTGTCATACAGGTTTTCAATGGTGCTGAGATCCACATGGTGGCCCACAAGGCTGTATGCCATACCCTGTCAAAAGCCTTCATGAAGTCAATGAAGACATGATAGAGGTCCAGTTGATGCTGAAGAGATTTTTCACAGACGATGCCATGTCATGCTCAGAAACCTACCTGTTCTTCAGCAGTTATGTCCTCAGCTTGGGGTTTCGTTCTGTTGAGGGTGAGCTTAAGCATAACCTTTGCTTGGGTGACTGATAAGAATGATAGTTCAGTGGTTCTGGCATAGCTGCAGATATCCCTTCTAAGGAAGAGTGGTGGTCAGAGACTGGGTCCGTGGGTGGACCATTCTCCTGTTTGCCAAATTTTGTTACTGATTGTTGTGAAGACAACAGTCATAGAGGCCTCCTGCTTGACAAAGAAAGTAGGAACAGACAAAAGCACAATAATGCATATATCCTAAAAGAAATTTATGGACAAATTAGAGGCTGTTTGTGACACAAGGTTTAAATTTTACTCATCAAGAAGAGCTTTTCAAACACACTTTTCCTGGCAGGATTAATGTTAAAAGTGGAAGTTTTTAACAAACTGAAAGTTGATCCATGTTTTCATTATTTTCCTGGAATTTTCCACTTAGCACCTTCACAGTGATGATGAAGATGAAGTACTAATACAAGTAGTATTTTAAAAGTATCTGTAAGATACAGAGAAGTGGAATGCATGTATATTCCACCCAAAACAACCTTTGTCACAAGAGCGAGTACCAACATGATAAAGAAAACTAACTTGTGTTTTTTTAAATATTTTGCTACTTGATTCAAACATACAGTTTAGGTTGCAGAAATTTTCTCTGCTATTTCATGTTTAGTTCAAACCCTGGAATCTGTCAGTGAGAGAACTTACATGACCTGTTGTTGTATGTCACCCATACAATATTGTATAGCTGCAATACAGTACAAAAAATAGCACACATTTTTAAGAAAAGAAAAAAAAATCCTGACTAAATGTAGTAATAAACTTTGCCAAGTGAGGAATTTTAACTCACATCAGGTGTTATAGAAAATGTTGGATAAATCTGGTATTGATTAGTGTTGATTGTGTAAACCGAAATTAAGTAAATTAAAGTAACAACTGAAAATTGGATACAGCATCTGTTATCAAACTACACTGCAAGCTTGCCAAGGCCACATACAAATTCACGTTTAAATGTAAGTAAACAAAATAAAGAATGAAAATCTTTAAAAGAAAACTCGTTCATTAAAATCTGTTTTTTAAGATGTTAAGCTATGTCTGATACAACTGGTCTGTGACATTTCCACATTACTCCACTGTCAGTAACATTCCATGGATGAAATATGTTTAAAAAAAAAAAATATCACTTCATTTATGAATGAAACAGTCATTATTTTGATGCATGATATGTACCCACTAAGTTTGTAAAATGTTACTGTCCAGAAAATTATTGTAAAATTTAGGAAGTTTATTTGATTTATGTAGTTATGTAGCTGTTAATCCTATTGGCAAAGAATTCATGCAGATTGATGGATTTTGCTTTCAAAAAATATATGTAGTGGTCCCTCTATTGAACAGCCCTCCTGACCAGCAGCCACCCGCTCCTTACGGCCAGAATCTGTCGGCACCAACGATTTGGTGTTCAAAAGTACCCCTCATGAAAGGCCACCCGGCTAACGCGAAGATATTAAATGCTTTGAAGAATGTAGCTTTCTTACTACGTACATTACATATACTTCTCGCAAAACATTTAGTCCCTCTCTGGAAAGGCCACCCGTCTTATAAGGCCACTTTCCCGGTGCAGAAGGGTGGCCGTATAAGAGGGGGACCACTGTAATAGAAAAGGAAATCTACATTTTTCCAGGTTCCAAAACAAGCCCTAGTTTCGATGAAAAGTAGAAGCATGAATATTCTGAATTAGCAGAAACTTAATGGATTTATTGTATTTGAATTTAAGTCCAAATATAGTTGAATGAGGCCTTTATCATGTATGACAGAGTCCAAATATAGTTTGTCATACATGATAAAGGCCTCATTCAAATATTGGTGAAATACGGAGTACTGGCAAAAGTTGTGTTGATCCCAGTAGTAATGAAAAAATATTGTTTTGCAATAATATTTTCAGCTGGGTGAAAATTAATGTATATTTGATAAAAGTGTTTGATAAGCCAATAGACTACAGGTAGGCTGCATACTTAAGTTTCACAAAACCATTATTGTATCATTTTAGCTGTCTCCACCAAATTCAGTCAAAGGTCCCATGAGAGATTTGTTTATACATCAGGAGGGTGCTCGGTACAAACTCAGGTTACAACACCTAATTGAAAGGGTATGTTTAAATTATACTCACCTGTTTCTTGTTTCTCTTGTTCTTCATCATTCCTCCACTTCACTTGCGTTATTTCCTGTACCAGTTGATAACTACTAGTACAATGTAACAGTATTAAAGTCTTTGAAATAGTTATTTACCCATCTGGATTTTTGAAACTCCTCCTCAGTGAGGGGTTCTGGAGTGTGGTGAGAATGCATAAATACATGTTTAACTCGCAGTGTGTACATGAGTATGTGCGTGTGTGTGCGAGAGAACTGGTATCTCACAACTAGTTATAACACCATTCTTTGTGGAGTGATTGTAACTAATCAAACACAGATTTGCAATTTCTTCTTTAATTTTTTTGAGTTGTTCTGTGGGTCAAGTGCAAGTCCGAATAGCAAGATTTATGAAGACATTTAAAATAGCAGTTCTGTTGTATAGAAATTAGAGTAACTTTTTTAAATCACGATGGGGACATTTATCAGAACTAAAGACCTTTTTTTTATTAAAAAAAAGAAAATCAGTTTTATAAATATTAAGAAAAATGTTATGTTTGTATGCACAGATAATTCTCATTTTTAGCTCACTTCAGTAGAGGTAAGCTATTGTGCCACACGGAATTGGCGTCCACACAGATAAAAATGCATGTGTTCATTCTTATTGAATGTCAGCCATCCTTTTTCCCTGGTCAGGGGCAACGGTTTGGAATGGTTTTCATTGCACTTACCTCCTGGAGATGGACACGTGAGGGGGCTGAGTTTGGTACAAACATGTACATTTATTGTACATTCTTGGTCAAGCTCAGGTTTTTGGCACAATGTATAAATACAGTTATACCTGGAATTATAAAACTTTGTTTCGCTGTGATGTACATTCACATTTTGTTGGCTTGGGTTTAGCGTTTTAGCTCAAAACCAAAGAAGTCAATGTGACCCATATTTGATTCATCTTTGCCTTGTTAACAGTCTCAAGTACTGTTTATGTGAGAATCAAACTAGGTGATTGTACGTATGTTGGTACCACACCCTTTCAACAAAAGAAGGTCTTTGTGACCCCACATTTAACATGTTTCTGTATTTAGGTCATAACCACATTGACATTATATCTGCTGTATAATACTGCTTTACCTGGAATAATAAAACCTGGTGAGAGGGTGCATCTTGATAAATACTACTATACACCCTTATCTTAAAAGTAGGTGAATGTGACCCATACTTCACACTTCACCGAACTTGATTCAGTTTGGCATTTTTTACTGTTATTGCTATACTACTTAAAACTCAGTAATGGGTGATATACTCGTACCAAAAAATGGGCACCATGAGCTATATTTCACATTTTGCTGGCTTAGGTTGTTTCATTTAGCTCATGACCATGTGAGCTTTGGCTCATTATGTGCATACTTGTACTACCCTACCTAGAATCATGAAACTTGGTGAGTGGATTTATCTTTACAAGTTATTTAATCTAAATTCATTGAGAATTAAATGGAAGTCACATAGACTTTTATGTCAAAAGGCATAAAAGTCTGTGTGACTTGTATTTCGTTCTCAATGATTTTGTAAAAATATCTGGGTTAAAAGTTCATTTCTTGTGAGGGGTACCAAGTGGTCAAAGGCACATGCTGTATAGATCACGGACATCTCACCTCTGTTCAATTGGGTTCAAGTCTCATCTTGGCCAACACGGATATGTATGAAAACTTTACAGTAGTTTCTTGGGTGTTGGTATATTTTTCTGGGGTTTTCCTGAGTACTTCTTCTCCAAATACTGGTCGCCATGTATAGCCTATTATGTGCTGATAAATGGTGTTAAACCTACAACAACCAAAAAGGTTAATTTGTTGGCTGCTGTTTATGTTCCAGCTATGAAATTTGATAATTGGATGCATCTCTGTCACTGACCTGCTATATTAACACAGTTAAATTTTCATGCTTATGATCACATTGATTCATCCATGCTGTACTCAGAAGACCTTTCATGACCAATGCAGCTGGAAGTAGGAATAAGTATGTTTATTTAAAGGTAAACATTCCATATTAATGACATACATTGTAGATTGTGATATGTTACTCACAGCAGGTCAGCTGTGAATGACACATGTAAATGAGTATAAGAATTAGGTAAGTGGACTTCAAGCTGCATGCTTTTCATGTGAGGCCTTACAGTTAGTTAAGACAATTATTGATGCATGAACATGTACTACTGGCTGTCACTCACTGGCTGCTGAAGCCTGTGAATTTCACCCAGTAATAACTGGTTTCTAGAGTAAATAATAATAGCTTTTTAAGCAGATTTTCAGAACAATAACTTTATAAAAATTGACACAGAAACATCAATTGTTTATTATCAACTTATTACCTCTACTTTGATATGATAAAAAAGAATCCTTTTTTTTTATTCTGTTAGGTCGTTTATGACCTGTCACATTAGTTAGGTAGGTATAGTATTTGCACATCATCCCATTTCTTTGTACCACCCTAACAATTTTAAAAACAAAGGGCATCAAGGATATATTAAATTCACAAAACTAATTCATTTAATTCATCAATTTATAATTCTATCCTGATTGTCACAAGAGGGTCCCAAACCGTGTAAATTTGTTGGGCATTTTGAATCTGATGGAAGTTTCTTTATTAACACCATCACCATATTTGCATGGACAAGTCTGTGTTTTCAAGCAACAGATGTGATGTAGTTAACCATCCTTGATAATCACAATAATTCCATCAATTTTGGGGTTACATCTCTTTGTTCAGTGTGTTTTAGAAATATTACAACTAGACATTGCAAATATTGGATGCACAGTTTTTACTGAAATGGACTGTTCTAAAAACCAGAAAAGAACAGTGAGCAGTCTGACAGCTTGTTTACATTGAGAGCTTCCATTTGTTTGAAATGTCAATAAGTTGACAGTGTCAGACATGAAAGTTTTGTGCATTGTTTATATATGCTTGATGCTTTTCTTTTTCACAATCAGTAAGGGGGGTACAAACAAATAGGAGGGTGTGCCAATACTATGTATAGTTTCACAGAATCTCATTACTATACATGTACTATCCATATAGTGCAGTTTAAAAGACCAAATTTCAAATTTTAAAATGATTAAAAGTTCCAATGTAAAGATAAAAGATCACAATTCAAATATTTTGTTGGAAAAGGGGCCAAGATCACCCAAGTGTGAATTTTTATTCTGCATGAAGATGCCTGCAATAGCTACTGGAGACTAGTGAAAGTAGAGGTGCACTTTGTAATTGAAGATTACACTCTGGTTGAATATTTAATGTCTGTGCCCATGTTTTACAGGAAAAACTGAGACTGTCGGTGGAGCAGGAGATTTTACGTGAGCATGGTCGAGCTGCTCGTGCATTGGTGAATCAAATAATTCCTCTCAGTGTGTGCACAATACTGAGAGATGAGGAGATATACAATATCCTAGACCATGAACAGGTACATTCTGTTTTCTTGATTGCCCATCTCAAGCACATATGTTTTACTGTATACTGTACAGAAGAGCTGCAGATACCCTGTCACACATTGATGCACCGAGTTTTCCTGGATAGCAAAATCTGTGTAAAAAGTACATGTATTTTTAATTTTATATGTATGAAAATACCGTACAGTGGTCCCCCCCTTGAACGGCCCCCATGACCAACGGCCACCTGTTCCTTACGGCCAGAATCTGTCGGCACCGACGAGTTTGTGTTCAAAAGTACCCCTCATGAAAGGCCACCCCGCTGATGCGACCAGCGGCCAGCATATTAGTGCAAAAATATCAAATTTACCCCTCACAAGCGGCCGTATTTTATTTTGTAATATGTATCCAGAACCAATATTTTATTTATAACGTGTGTTAAGTAATCCGATTTCTGTTTCTCAATGTCAGGTTTTCGTTACTGAAAAAAGTGTTGACTAAAGTACATGTACCACTAAGGTTAATATTATATCATTTACGCCTCACGAGAAGCCACATTTATTCCATAAAGCCGAGAAAGACTCAAATTTTAATCTATACAAAAAGGTAGGAACACATAATCCGAGTAGCTTTACTGCTGTGTTATCATGAGATGTCCGTTTTAGTCACTCTGTTAATTGTTAAGATTACAATTATTGAACAGTAGTAACAGCTGAAAAGTGGCGGTATTGATGTACAGTACACAAATCAGCGGGAAAATGGTTTGATAGTCTTTATGGCTTCCCTTAGTAAGATGTTGAGCTTGTTCACTTTAATAATTAGTGGCTATTACTACTGACAATAATTGTCAAGATTACAAATCCTAACGACCGTGAGGTGCTATTGTTCAGGTCAGATCTGCTTATATATCCAAGCCGTTTTAGCTTCTCTCACTTAATGTAAAGAAATGTAAAAACAGTAGGGTACCAGACTGCGACTAATGAATCACGTGACAAGATCACTACCTTTAGAAACACATGGCATTTTGTTTAAATGCAGAAAAATTGTTTTATGAGTCTTGTAGTTGGCAACATTGATGATTACAACCAGACGAAATTGTCAAGATCATAACAGGGTCAGCACAGTCTAAAAATAGATTTTGTGCAGACAAACATACAGAGAATAACCTTGAACAAAACAGTACCAAAAACTGAAAAATCACATGACAACACATTTATCGCTTTATTTACAAAGAAGGCATTTCGTCCGCTCTACAAAAGTTTTGTCTGCTTAATTAAATTGCATACAGTTAGCAACATCTGAATAAATCATTACCAAACATTAACATGTCATCACGTAAACGGAGACAATTATTTTAGAAAAAAAGTGGTTTATTCTACTTGACGACATCGGGTGAGGTAGGGATGGGGGACTTGCCAAACAATTTTAGGTAGAAAAGACTCGAATAAAACAATTTTATGTTGAAAAGACTCAAACAAACAACATCATAGCCAATAAGAAGGACATTTAGCAGCAGTGGGAAAATGGAGCAAATGGAAAGAGAATTATGTATGTACCAAGATTTAAATGACGTTTTTGAATGGATTTGCAATATGCATGACAACAACACCCACTTGCATATCACGTTTACACCAAGATTAAGAACTATTAATGCATATTCAGTTGAAATAAGGCTATTATTAAAACAAGAAGAACCTTTTAATAATTAATGTTACTTTTAAACGAAGATATTAAATGCTTTGAAGAATGTAGGTTTCTTACTATGTACATTACATACAATTCTCACAAAACATCTAGTCCCCCTCTGGAAAGGCTACCCGTCTTATAAGGCCACTTTCCCAGTCCAGAAGGGGTGGCTGTATAAGAGGGAGACCACTGTATATAAATCGCCAAGATTTTGGGACTTCTTGGTATTCTTCTTATAAATGAAATTTATTTTTTTATGTCTTAGTGATTAAACTCCCTTGTTAATCATCATAAAATCAGCTGTTTTTAAGTGTCATATACCACTTGGTCACCAACAAATACATAATTGAGTCTCATAATTGAACAGATCCAGAGTTACATTGAGTTTATCCTGGAATTGTTGGAGGTTGCACAACTTCCCAGTCAGTAGTGAAGGTAATTTAGTTGACTAGCTTCATAGATAAAAAACAGGCTTTTGTACACCCACTATCAGGTGGAGTGTATTTTGTCAGGTAAATCAACTGCCCAAATCTGTGTTGATACTTATCAACGATATGTGGGTCTGATGTCGACTGTTCATGAAAATGTGCAATTTTGCTGCATGCAAATCTTTCTGGAACAAACAAGCATACACTTTAGACTCATACTGGTAATTGGTAATAGCCATATCTAGCGCGAAATTCAAAATGGCCACAGGACAGATGGTTGTGTTATTCCACATGGATTTACAAGTCACCAAACATAGGATTTGCTCTGGAAATATAATGTACATGTCACCAAAAGAACCCTTCAGCCAACGGTAGTTTCACAGCTGCGAGAAATACCAGTAAGTGTATAAAAAATGTACACCAATGTGTGGAGCCAAAATTGGTGGCAGATTTTGCAGCTTTTAATGAACAGGTGATATCAGCCCTCTAAACCGAAAATCAGTATCATCATGGATGAGGGGCTGATTTATTGGCTAGAGTGTATTATGTCCATCAGTTATCAATTTAATTTCTGCCAGATAGCTATTGTTGTCCACAATCTACAGTTACCCAAGTTTACAGATGACTTGGGTTACAGAAGAACCCTCTCAGTTTCAAGGCCAAAAGGTTAAAGGTCAAAGAAGAAAAATGTTTTTTTGTTTTTTGCACAATTCTAGTTCTCAACATTCAGATTTTACCCGACTTTGTGGATGGCTTTCACTTGCAGCATTAAGAACCCTATCGATTTGGTCAAAGGTCAGGGTTGCTGCAGCTGAAAGATCAAAATTAGTAACTTGAGTTCTCCATCTACATTATACTAAGTTTTGTAGACTTTGGGTGGGAAGAACTTTATTGATTTGAAGTTCAAAAGTTCAGAGGTAAATGCCTCTGAAAGAGTAACAATAGTTTCATTGCAATAACTAAAGTTCTCCATCATCTTTAGTTATCAGAATTTGTGGTCATCTTGCACTTGCAATAACTAAGTAACTAAGTACCCTATTAATTTGGGGTCAAAAGTCAAAGTCAGTGTGAAAAAAAAGAAGAAAAGAATGATTTGCACATGCTAGCATTAAGTCTCAACCATCTACACTTAACAAACACTGTGTATGGCTTGCATCGACCAAACTCTGGGGGTGGCTTGCACTTGCAGCAAGGAAGAAACCTGTTGAAAAGTCAAAGGTCAAGGTTATTGTGGCCAAAAGACAAAAAAATGGTTTCTGCACAAAATTATATTTATCTGCCCAGGTGACTATTAACATAGGGCAGATATATACTGTGTCATTAACGATGTACTTATTAAGGGTGGGTGTTGGAGATGGTGAAATTGTAAATTATATAGAGTGCCTCCTGAATGCCTCACAAAGGCCTCTGGTTGATCGTGAAATAGTAAATAGTGAAAAACTACCTCCCTACCGCCTCTCGATAGACTCTTTTGATCATTGTCGTGTGCTCCCAGCTGCCCAATAGAGGTCAATAGTCATACCATTGCTTTATTGCTTGATGGTTGTAAATATAACCTACAGTGTCAAAGAAAGAAATACAAGCAAAATTTATACAGTGGGTAAGGCAAGTTTTCAATTCCCTTATTTAAAAGACTCTAGCTGATTAGTTATTAGTAACTTTCAACTGTTACAAGTATTGTTTAATCTGTAATACTAAAGCTTGTTTTCCGTGGTCATTTTCAAACTTTTTATGTTTTTTGATCAGTTTTAAAACACTCTAGCTGATTAGTTATTAGTAACTTTCAACTATTACAAGTATCGTTTAATCTGTAATACTAAAGCTTGTTTTCCATGGTCATTTTCAAACCTTTATGTTTTTCGTTCAGTTTTATTTATGTGCCTGCCATAAGACCGAGCATATTATGTTGTCATCTGTTTGTTATTAGTTATCTTGCTGCAAAATAACTTTGTGGATGACTTGCATTTCAAGGTAAGGAAGAAACCTTTTGATATCAGGGTCAAAAGGTCAAAGGTCAAGATCACTGGCACTGAAAGAAGAAACATAGTTTCTGCACAGTAACATTAGTTCTACATTACATACCTGGACCTATGTGGCTTGCTTGCATTTGGGGTAAAGAAGAAACCTTTTGATGTGAGGGTCAAAGGTCAATGTCACTGACTGAAAGAAGAAAAATGGTTTCAGCAAAAAGTTTCAGTTCTTGACCATGTACCTTCACCATGGATGACTTGCACATTGGATAAGAAAGAACCGATCTTGAGAATCTTTTGATTGGGGGGGGGTTTCCAAAGTCATTTTCAATTTTCATTGAATTTTGCTCATTTACTACTATTCTCTGCATGTAGGCACTGTGTCTGAATTATAGAAACTATCTGTATGAGTTAATATTAGTGATTTGATGTTTAATAATGATAATGACTGCTAATGCAGATTAAGTAAGCAAAGTTGTTTTTCTTGAAAGATAAAACAGTATAGGAACTGATGAAAAGTTAAAAAAGATTGTGATTGAACAGTAATCTGTGTGCATCTCCATGTATTGAATTTTGCTGCATTGCATTGATCTTTCTTATTGATATTTTAACAGTGCCCCTGCAATAATGCTGTATGAGCATCATTTACTTAGCTGTTCATTATTTATGTTGTTAGGTGTTAGGAACTCTCATAGATTTTGATTTATCCCAGATATAATGTACTTCCAACTGCAGATGGTGTTGACCATTATCTGCCATCATATAATACCCAGGAAAAGTGGAATTTGTTCTTAAAGTTCAAAGTCAACTTGCCTTATTTCTAGAGAAAAATTTTAGCAAGGAACTTGAAGTTCTAAAACTTTGGTCAGTCTGTATCTTTGATAAGAAAAAAGCTTGAGTTAAGAACTAGGATATCTCTGCTAGACTGCCAAGTTTCCACAGTAAGGGGGAAACCAAAGTAAAGTTTCCACAGTAAGGGTGAAACCAAAGTATTTCTGCAGCATCATTTGATTTTGGGGTTTTGAGCTTGAGCACAAGTTATATGCTCAATATGTTTAGAGAAAATGAGGCATTATAAGATGGCACATCTGGGTCTGTGCATTTTATTGGTGTAATTGTGTTACTGTATGCTAAGATTCTGTGTTATACCTTATAGTGAGTCAGTATTTAGTACAGACATGAAATTTGCAAATTTTGTTCAAAAAGGCACATTTTTTAGTTTTTTATAGAGTCATAGCAATTATATGTCTAGGGAGGTTAGTACAACGTGATACTTTTTTACATGATTAACTTAGCAGTCTCATTCTGAGAAAGGTAATTGCTCAAAGTCTCCACCGCTGAACACACGCTCCATATGGTAAATTGTGTGGACCAAAATTTACATTTATTTCTTTTGTTGCTCAAGGCTGATGATTGCAAAGAGAAGAACGTTCGGTCCAGATACAGTGGTCGACAGTTCTTGTCCTGGATTCAAGATGTATGTGACAAGTATGAAAAAATTAAGGTACGTGTTCTGCTTATCAATTTCTTATTTATAGTGGCAGTTGCGTATTTTGTACAGAACAGCAGATCTCTTTTGTACAGAATAGCCTATTTTGTGCTGATAATTGACATTAAATCCTAAACAACAACAATAGAAGTGCAGAGAATCACTTACAAGGCTTGGATGATATCATTGAAATACTATCCCTTATTTAATAGTAAAGGTTTTATTAGGTCCAATTTTATATGGATCAGTTTTATATGCCTGCCTGAAGGCAGAACTTATTTTGTTATGATATTCCATGTCATTCTTTAACAGATTCGTTTTTCTGCACAATAGCTTTAGTTGTCTACTATCTACTGTAATCAAACTTTGTAGATGGCTTGCACTTGGAATATGGAAGAGCCCTAATGATTTCAGGCTAAAATAAATCGAAGGTCAAGGTTATTGTGACTGAAAGCGGGAAAATGGTTTGTAAACAATAACTCAAAATTCTTCATCATCTACAGCTACAGAGGCACCAAAGTTAAGCATTGAGATAGATCTCCAATGCTGTTCAGAATGGAGATCTTGTAGGCCAAAAGCATCCCATCGTATCAAGATGTGAATCCCATGTTTTGCTTATGTTGTGTCTTGGATTCCTTTTCAACAAGGGCAAATTCTATCTCATTCCATCTCATCTCATCATCCAGGTATGTGGTTAAAAACTCCCTTGTTATGAGTTTGTTTTCCCCTAGAACATGATTTTGAGGATTTAATTGGTGGTGTCCCATCCACCCCACTTGGAGAGTCGGTTTTAAGCCTGGAAATATCTTAGCCTCTTGGGTCTACTCAGTTTGGCTGCAAAACCTTATAGTCTATGCTGCCAGTTCATGTCACCCTTTGCAGACCACCCTTTTATCCTAGTGGCAACCAAAACTTTACCTACCAGACCCATGATCAAAGTTTTGGATTGCATGAGGTTCCATCTCAGCAAATAATAGGACCTCCCCCAGCACACAGAGTATGTCTGACTGAAGCATCATCCACTTGAAATTACAATCTGCACACCTTCAACCCTCCTTTTAAGTGAGTGGGGTTTGCCACTTTTAGGAGCACTTCACATATATCAACACCCTGAAGATGGAGTCCATAGTGAACGCCTTTCAATCACAGCAAATGTTATCTGGAAAGGACACTCATTCATACTGCAGATTCTTAGTTGACCCACTGTCCCAGTCGTCTTGCCTGGGCAATCTTTGGTCTTTCCCCTCAAAATCTGAAACTGGTTTGATAAACACCTTTCCCCATACCAGTCTTATTTCCAGAGTCTTACCTAAGAAATGGATTCTGCGTGCTGACTAATCTTGATTACTCCCCTCATGTAAAATCAAGGATTAACTACCTCAATCGAGATTCTGAGGACTGTCTAGTCTTCCCCATGCCTGCCAGAACAGCTGAACATGCAGTTTCAGACTCAAAATTCAGAGCAGCTAAACCTACATAAGCCTTTCCCTCAACTTCTTCCATTCCCAGAGTCTTGCAGGAAGCGAGAAAATTGGTGCCGACTAATATTGATTGCTCTTTTAGGTACAAAAAATCATGAATCAGTGGCCTCTTGAATATAGCAGCAGAAATTTCCAGGAAGATCCTGCCTCCTTCTTGGATTCTGTAGCTGTAATAATAACCAGGAATGGATGCCTGCTGAATTTGTTCACTATCCCAAGAACTAGTGTAGGTAAAAATATTATTAGGTCTTGGGAGATTTTATTGGTCTCTTGAAAGTTATGGCCTTAAGTAGTTAATTAGATCTTGTGTTTTCTAGTCATTAAGACATTTTTTCATCGTGTTTGTGCACAAATCTTGTATGTATTCATTATCAGGAACATAGTTGGCTATATCTTGCAGTGCAATCGGAGTTTCATTTTAGATTTTGCTAAGTTTTAGACGTTTTGCCTTGGCTGGACATACCAGGTTGTATCTGTTTCTTTCCAATTTTTTTTGTTTCTTTTTTTCTTGTCTTTTTTTCTGTTTCTTGATTTTTTATAGTCTAAAGGACTGGGTACAAGTAAAGTTCACTACTTCCAAACATTTTAACATTGCTCATGGCACAGGACTAGTGTAAATATCAAATTCTGCATTATGGCATGCCTAAACATATTCATGCTGATAACTTATTTTGATCAGGTAATGTATTTGAAAAAGAAAAACAACTATTTTTGAAAAAGCAAATGTTTCTTTAATAACACTTGCCAGATCATTATTCAGCACATCATTCCAAGCCTTCCTGCAATTACATCTCTGGATAAGTGTTCACATCTACTCAAGTAATAACTGATGATGGATGTGATTTGGCACTAATTCATCATTCCAATGGGACACCATCGAGACTGACTTCCTAGGCAAGCAGACAATCAAATACACAGACGACAATTTTTTTAGCTTGGGAGGATGGGATTTGCAATGTAGTTCACACATTCCTAATGTATTATGATCAAGTACTACCTAAGAAGCCTTGTGTACTTCAGAAACTTGTTTCTTTTGCCAGACTAGTTATGAACATGAGGAAGGGATTTATCTAAATGGGTACATCACTAAAATCTCCAAAATGGTAACTATGACATATCTTTCTTGCTGCAGTTGATTTACTACATTTTCTTAGTTCAGATATCTATCAGTGACCGTGTCATACTCAAGAACTGGGTTAGGGGATGCACCTCATTTACTATATCATCTAAATTGGACAATGTTACGGTGTTCATTATTACTTATTAATTGGCTTTGGCAAAGTTTTATCAGTACATTTAAGTTTAGGTACTGGGTACCATAGAGCTTCTAAATTTGATGACGATCTCAACAAGTTTTATAAAACCATTTAAAAAGTAGATCATGGTTTTAGCTCTGTTGGTCATGGACCAGAAGACCTTGTGGGATGGTCTTTTGTCTGCCATCTGTCCATCCATTAGCACAAGTTTGTTATCACTACTTCACCTAAACTACCTGGAGGATTGTTATTAAACTTTACACACTCGTTCATGGTCTAGTTGGTCCTAAATGAAAATGGTGCCACTCGGATATCCAATAGCAATCACAGCAGCCAGCTTGAACATAATGTTATCATTACACCTCTTGAATGGATGGTCATATCATCATGGAATTTTTCACTGAAACACTTACTATGATGTCTATTTGTTCTTGAATGAAAATGGTTCCAATCTCACCTCCAGTATGGCTGCTACTGTGCTCATCTGTGAAATCTTAATATTGCTGCTTCTCATAGATGGCTGGTCATATTGACATTATGCTTTCATCAGAAGACTTCTTATGATGTCTAGTTGGTCCTAAGTGCACATCTGATATCCAATATGACCGCCGTGGCTGCCATCTTGAAAATGTTGCTATTGTTACTCCACCAAAATGGCAGTGGCATAACAATAGAGAGTTTTTACCAGAAGATTTTGTACAATGCCTTCATGGTCCAAAATTAAAATTGCACTGATCTGATATCCGGAATGGCCACCATGTTGGCCGTCTTGAAAATATTTTTATCACTACTCCTCTTAAATGGAAAGTCATTTTGACAGAGTTTTATTCACAAGAGTTTGACCCTCAGTATGGTCCCATGTTGGCCATCTTGAAAATATTGCTGTCTCTACTTGTCCCAAAAGGATGGGTGCATCATTGTGGGATTTTCACAAATAGACATCTTATGATATCTAGTTGGTCGTAAATGAAAATTGTGCCTCACATGCATTCAGTATTGCTGCCATGAAAATGTTGCTTCTGCAACTATACATGAATTTTGACATGGGGTTTTCACCCAGATAACTTCTGATGGTTGTCTACTTGGTCCTAAATGATGGGATCAACAGTGGCCAGGTGGTGTAAGGCACATGCCGGTCCTAAATGATGGGGCCACCAGTGGCCAAGTGGTGTAAGGCACATGCCTTTACATATCATGCATATCTCACTTCTATCCACGTGAGTTAAAGTCTCGGTTTAGTCATAGTATGTGCGAAAAATTGCCTGTAGCTTCCCAGTGGTTCTTCCTCTGCCAAATATACTGAACGCTATGTATAGTCTGTCATATCATTGTCACATGCAAGGACATCTCTAAGGCAGATTTCCACATAAAAACAAAATGTTTGTCATTCTTGTTTTTCGTTTATGTAAAACAACTTATTTTCATTATTTTGAATATTCATTGAAGATTAACTCATTTTTTCTTTGTTACAGGAACTATTGATCTTGCGACAGAAACAAGAGGCAGATTGTTTATATGCTGTACAGAAGATGGAATGGGAGTGGAAGTTGATAGAAATTGGACATTGTGACCACAACAGCACACCTGCTATTGATGAACTTCATGTCCCACTAGTACAAGTGACAGACAATTTTGATCTTTTGCCTAGCTAGGTCATGTTGGAAAGTTGGGGTATAATGCTGTTCAGTTAATCAAGCTTGTCGTCTGGTGCAACTGCCTGCAGAGTACAGACCATCAGGATAAGGACAAACAAGCAGTATAGTGCCACAAAATAGTACCAGACCTTGTCTTATGAATGCAGTGACGATCCAGAACTAGAGAAGAATCCGAAGTTCATGTGCTACATGCACTTAAGGATTTTTACATCAGTGGCACATAAAGTGTACCTTGCTGATGTGCACTCAGACCTTGCGTGTTGATTCCTAGTTTTTGGAAAGGAAATATGAAACCATAATGTGTTGGATTTTCATCATTGCTATATGTCTGTGTTATAAAACATCCCAAAGACCAGATTGCAGGACTAGGTCCGTAAATAGGGCTTTTAATATTGCTCCTTCTTTCCATTTTTAGAATGCGTATTGAAGCTTGGATATATCTGCCTGTGTGAGAGTCATTTGGACAAATATGTCCAGTTGCCTCATCTGTTTGTATCATCATCCTTGGTGAGTTTGTGTTGGTGTGCAGACTGTGTTCAGATGATTTTATACATGGTTGTGTTCATGAGTAACTATTAACATTGAATCGTAATGAAGAAGTGGCTACAGATGCATCAGACTTTTATCATCGGATAGTTCCAAACACAGCTCAGAGAGCTTGATTAACCACACTAAGTAACTTTAATGTAAAAGCTGGCATGGTTCACATTTAAATAAAGTCTTTTGTGGCAGCATAGATTAATTTTCTGAAAATGGTGTTGATAGATACAAACTAGCCTATTGGGGGGGGGGGTAATTTTAAATTTGTTTTAAAATTAATTTTACAAGTGGCATGTTCAGGTTTCTTGCTTTTTCATCCCCTAGTCTAAGAATCTTGCATTGTTCTGATTGTTGAGTGGTGTTTAAATTTTTTTCTTTCTTTAAATTTTTCTTTCAATTTCATTACATAAACATAGTATCTGCAAGAAAAAATACACTTGAATATAGGACCAATATTTTCTTTTAAAACAAAATATAGATGTGTCAACCTCATGAACTGATTTACTATTTCGAGTCCTATTATATCCTTTATGCATAATCAATTCACAGTATTTACAACTTTTTATCAAACACATCTTGAAAAATTTGCAAATGATTTTATTGGGAGAATTTGGCATTGTGGTCTTTCAGATTCATTCCATGGATGCTAACATTATCCAGTATGGCAGCCATAACTATAAACTGAAGAACATTTACACAGCCTTATCTAAAAAGAACTGCTCTTCAGAATTTGACCAAATTTGACAGAAATCTTCATGACTGGAGGTTTTGAAGTTTATTTAAATGGCAGTCTGGTATAAAGCCCTTTCATTGTAGGACAAATTATTCAGATGTGCCCTCAAATGAGGACACAAAAAAGAGAAACCTTGTAACAGTTGTTTTAATGGATATGCTTAGGTGTTGTTTTCACAGTAAATCTGGATTAGCAATTTTTAAATTATCTAGGCATCACTATGAATCCTGATGGATTTAGTAACAAGAAACGAATGTTTGTGAACAACATTTAGAGAAAACTCTCATCAGTTAAACCATTGGCTTTGTGTCGTTTCACTAAACTGTAGGATATTACTTTACAGTACTGACCATCACTTAATTCTTTGTAACCTCTCCTGCAAGAAATCTTCAAGTAATCATAGTAAAACATCATTCACATGAAAGTTTAATCATTTGTAATAAATGTCTCCAAAAGTATTATATTCAAGATGGGAAACTACATAAAGACTTGAAACATTTTCTGCACTGGACTAAAATTTTCAGGCAGAGTTACCTCTTTTTCCTTCCAGAATTGGGTGAAGTTGCAGAAAATAGGGACAAGTGAGTGTCATGTGGTAAAAATATAGAATGTTCAGATCTGATAATTATAATGACCAATTTTTTTAAAATAGACCTTTGTAATGGATAGTGGAAAAAATGTGAAATGGACAAATGTGCAGCAGATTTGTTGTGACTTAATTTTGGAAAAAGAAAGAGATTTGGTTTTAGTTTACAGTGACGTATCAAGGTACTAGTCCTCTGCTGCTTACTTTACAGGATCAAATATGAATGTTTTCTTTTGCTAGCAATTAGCCAGTATCTTGCTGAGAGTAATACTTTACTCTTTAATAGGCTTCAGATGCATGGAATTTCAATTTAAGTTTTATGTATGAATTTTTGCAGAAATCTTTTAAATTGAAAGTTGATCAAAAGCAAAAGCTATGTTGAATTTGTTATAGGTTGTTTTTGAAACAGAAAAAAGACAAGTTGATGTTACACTGAAAATATGGTAGCACTCGTATGGAAATAAAATCAGGAGGTGCTGGTGAAGCTGTCAACTCAAGAAAACTTCACTTTCTATTTAATTGGCAAATGACAGGCACTGAGGGTCACCATTTTGACTGAATTGCTCCCAGGTGTGAACCCTGTTTACATTCAGAAAACATTTATAAATACATTTTAAATTATTCTTTAGAGGTAAGAGTGAATAAAATTGGAGACCACCTACTAATTTGACACAGCTGTTATTTGATATGACCAATAGAACTGGACATGGCATTTAGTAACCTTTGGCCTAAGTGTCAGATGTGTGACCTTGGCAAGGTCCTTTACTCATTGCCTTGGCACTAAAGGAACTGCTTTTGTTGCAGTGCCATAAAGCACCAAACCAAACCAAACTATTTGACCTGCTTGGTCCAGCCGTGCTGTTATCAGTTTGGTTAGTTCTTAGAGTCCATTAAAAACTCGTTTGCAAATATTTTATTGACAGATGCCACCCAAGGTGATGGATTAATTTGCTCAAAACTTGAAGATTAAAATTCCCTGAAACTTATCTTTCTAACTGCAGTAAAGTTTTTGCCTTTGCTATTTTTATTTGTAAGTATTCCAACTTTTGCATGAGGGAACAGTTCACAACCAAGTTTTCAGTTAAGTAAGACTTTTACGTGAAAAAGTTTCAGTTCAAATAAAAATTGTATGGCCCAAATACTTCTTAACTGTGATCTAACCTTGAATTTTCTCAGCAATGAACAATGTCATGATGCTAACTACCCGAGTAATATCCTACCTTAATAGTCTGGAATGAGATTTTTACCATGTCTCCCAGAATGCTTCTTTGTTGATAGATGCTTCTCAGGTTTTTTTAATGTCTCTGTTAATGACATGTTGTCCGTCCATCTTTCTGTGACAGATTTCATTTCCACACAATAGCAAGTTGTCTTCAATCAACAGTTACCGAACTTTGTGGATAGCATGTTCTTGGGGTCAAGAAGAACTGGGTCAAAAGTTTAAAGATCAAGGTCACTATGACTGAAAAAAGAACAATAACTCTAGTTCTCTATGATCTACAGTTACCCAACTTTGAGGAATGCTTGCACTTGAGGTAAGGCAGAACTGTTTGGAGGCCCAAAGGTCGAAGTCACTGACTGAAAAGAGAAACAAAATAGTTTCAGCACAACAAGCTGGGTTCTTCACCATCTACAATTAAGAAACTTTGTGGATAGATTGCTCTTGGGGCAAAGAAGAACCCTATTTATTTTCAGAAAGTCTAGATCACTGTGATTTAAAGAGCAAATGGTCTTTGCAAAATAACATTAGTTGTAATCACAGACTTGACCCAAGCTTTCTGAATGGCATGCACTTGCAGCAAGGAAGAAGCTTATCAATTTTGTTGAGTCAGAAGGTGTCACATGTCAAGGTCACTGTGATTGAAAGGAAAAAATGGTTCCTAAACAAAATTAAAGTTGTCTAGGAATATTAAACACAGGGTGGGTATTTAATGTGCTATTCATGGTACTCCTATTGCGATGTTTTATCAGGTACAGAAGGTAAGGCTTTAAGAATCCTGTCATTTTATCCATAATCTTAACATACTATCAATGAGGAGTGCCTTCATTATGAAATAAGTTAATCACAGTATTTAAAGTGGAAGGCATCTGCTTTCATGCAAAACCAATTAAATTAAATATTTGTGAAAATCCAACTTTTAATTTATCTCCCAATACATTTAATACTTGCCACACAGATGATTATAATTAAGGAACTTAACAATAGTTGCAGTTTGTGTGTTTTTTTCCATCCAGTTTGAAAAGGTATATGCTAAAAACATTACCAAAATTCAAGACAAAACCAGAAATATTGGCACATGGCAATATAGACAAATAAGATCACTGTTAAGCTGGTATGTGCAACTCTTGCAAGTTATGCAAAGGGAGATAACTTTTCATGGCTAGGCATGTTGTCTCAAAAAAGTGTATTGTCTATATAATTAATGTTTGACTATATTGGAATTTACAATGTGTCTTGTACAATAGCCTGTTTGAATAACTGTTTTTGTTGCTGAAGTTTTCTTTGCATTTCAATTTTATTATATTTAACTAATTCAATTTTTCTTTATTTCCCCCACCTTTTCATTTTTTTAAAATAAAATAATTGTCATGACCACCTTGGTGGAAGCCGAACATAGTGATCAGGCTTGACAAAAAAGGGGTCTCTTTTTAGAAAAAGCTGCTTTTAGTACGTCATGTTTGAATCATTAAACAGGGATGTTATTTTTTTTAATGGTCTATTTTTAAAATGGTATTCATGGAATTTTTAAAAGGCATCCTTTTTTCTAACACAATAGCCACTTTTTTATATCATAGTTCTATGTACCTACATTGATACTGGAAAATTGAGGTTGCAGTTTCTGTAAAAATTGTATTGTGTCATTTGAAGGTGAATGAGACAAGTACTTGTGTGTAAACAGCCATGAAGCATAAAAGAGCAATGTTCATGTAAAAACGAACATTACTAGTTGTATAAGAGATTATTGATTGTAGCTTTTGAATATGTGATGAAATTTTACATCATTAAGCACATACCTTTTAAGCATATTATTGTTTCACTTTGTAAGATAGAGAGGTCTTTTAAATATCATCATGCATGTGGTAATTTTTTTCATCATCAGTTTCATTTATTGAAGGATAATCGATCACTGAATTGCTTATGGTACTTTAACTAAGGACATTGCAGAGCCTATATTTACAGTAAAAAATACATAAATGTTCTTTTGTTGTGATAACTTTGTAATTAGCTTTACTCATTGTTTTGTCATAGTAGATTTTCAAAGTTTATTTAAAGTTTTGTTGCTTAATTTTGTGTTTAGAATATTATTAGCATACTCCAAGTATCTTTCAATGCAGGACACTTTTAACTCTCCTCCCGTAAAATAAATTTGTGGTATAATATGACTTGTCTTGTCTTCCATTGAATTAGATTCATGTTGTGCAGTATATAATGTCACCAGACATCGTATGAAAACACTATTCATTTTGGAATTATGAGGTCAAGGTCAAAGAGATTCCAAAAAATAAATGTTTACGCAAAATAATTTGAGTCTTTTGCCACACACATTGACCAAAGACCCATCAAATTATGGGGTCAATAGGTCAAGGATCAAGATCACCAAGACTGAAAGAAGATAAATGCTTTCTATCTTTCACTTTAATTTTGTGGATAGCTTGCATTATGAGACCAGGAAGATTTCTCTTGATAAGATGGATCATATCATATAGTAAAATGTCACTTAGCAGAACATTTTCATTGATTTTTTTTGTACTTCAGAAGAATCGTATATTAAAAGAAACAAATATGAATCCTGAAAACAACAACAACAAAACCCAGAAATATTGACAAAACCTATTATTAAATACAGTAGAGATATGGGTTTTGTCAAAGAGCATAGTCCACAGAATGATGACAAGGTCAAAAGGAAAGAAACTGAGTTGTGTTGATGTAGGTTTGTATAGAGATGCCATTATGTTGACACCATTTCAATGAAATGTGTTGCACAAACACTTAGTATATCATGTTTCATGAATTGATACATTCATCCTGATAGCCCCCATATCTGACATCAAAAACTTCAACACAGTCTGTTATTGGTGATGCCATGATTACCGCTGGGAAAGTGATACCCGTTTCTCACCATGCTTATACAGGTTAGATAATTTATTTCTGACACTGATTCTAACATGAACCCATTTGTCTCCCTTTAAAAGACCTGAAGAAAAATAGTTCTTGCATAGATGCCTCTTGCGAAGGCACATCACCAATGGCAACTATGAGTATGACAGAACAGTGTGATATCTTTGCAGGAGTTTGCAGTCATTGGTTGAGCAAGATGTCTGCATACAGTAGTAGAAGGTCAGTGGTGTACAATTAGTGTAAATGGGACAAATTGTATTCATTTTTCATGTTAAGAGTAAAAATAATGAATTCAGTATAGGTATCTATTTAAAAACAAATATCTATTGTGAATGTTACAAATTGTTTTAATACTTCACACTGGCACCCTTAGGAATATATAAGAAACTGCAATACAAGTCTTTACTTAAGTTGCAAATAATAATAATAATAATGAAGACTTTATATTGAGAAGGTAACTCAGTTATAGAACTAATTTACCTTGAGGCCTTCTAGCTGTTATGTACAATATATACAGTATATACAACACAATGTGATAAGTGTGGCTTGACACTAAAGAAGTAAGTGATCCTAAAAATTACAGTATCAAGTCTGGAACATGTGCAGTCATCTGTGAACACATAAATGCTATAAAATATCATCCTGTATTGAAATAAATGCAAATGTGAAAACAATGCAAAAGTACAGAAAAGCAGGCATTATTTTATATTACTAGAACTGTTCAATTGTCTTAAGATTTCATTCATTTGAGACACTGATTATGAAAGGAAGAAATGCTATGAGCCTTCCTTATGTCACCAGGAATGTTGTTCCATTCCAGTGGACAATTATATTGAAGACATTTGGGTAAACTCTGGATTCCAAAAACAAGCTAAATGCTACAATTAAGATTGCAATTGGGTGTTTCATAATTCTAAAATTGACTATCAAAACACAGAACTAGAGACATTATGTATTAGCCACTATAGCAAAGTCAATGACAGGAAACCAGGCTTTTTACAAATCAAGCTTTACATCTTTTCCATTAAGTAAATGCTTTCTCAGCTATCATAATGTCACTGACAATGAAGTTCAAGAGTGGGCAAGCTTAAGTAAAATCTTCACCATTGCAAGCTACCTAATCCTAAGGAGTCATTTGTTTATCTCACTGAAAGAATTGGCAAACTGCACACAAGTTGCAGCTCCTGGCTTTATATGTCCCAGCCAGGTGACTGTTCAATATGGATAGGGGTCTCACTTGACCTGAAGACATCTACCTTTAAGCTAATTAACATGAAGTGGATTATCTTCATACATGATGGTGTTAATTTCAAACAGATATGATTAAAGTCAATTTTAAAAAAGGACTGATCTGCTAATTGTCTATTCAGCAATTATTCTCATGAAATGCATTTAGGACATAAAAGCAGAATAAAAAATGCAGTAAAAACCTTTTGTTATTCATGGAACCACTACTGATGTTTAAATCAGACACTAATTGCTTTCAGATTAATACTATCAAGCACTTTAAATTCACATTCAGTTTTGTGGTTTCGTTTTAAAAAATACATCAGTTTTCTTTTTCTTTAAAATAATGAACAGTGATGTATATACATAAACAATGATGTATGTACAGTCTAGACTGTCATTCACTTCCATGCAAAAAGGCATTATCCTTACTGCGGTAGTTGGGTTGATTGGGCAAGTTATTCATTACTAACATTTTGCTTATATGCATAGGCCAGAATGAAAGAAGAGGCCAACATCATTTTGCATGCATGTACCGGCAAACAAGCTCGATTCCATTGCTATAATTAAGGTTGCTGACAAATTTTTCTCAGTGTTCTTTAATAACAGATATTAAAAGAAAACTTATCTTTTCAATGTATAAACATTTTTCAAAGCCAAGTTTCACTATCAACTATCACAGTATTGCCAAAGGTGTTCAAAGAGCAGGAAAAGAGAGGTAAACTATTGTTGCAGGCCTGCCACATCTTACGAGTCCTCTGTTTGTTGACCAGGTCCAGCTCCCATGTGAACTCTGTACCTGACACACTACCCCTGGTCAGTGTTAACAGAAGTCTGAAGTGCTCTGTGAGGTCTTCAAATTATATCGCAGTGAACTGTCCCAAAGGAAATTTGTACATTTGTGCCAGCTGCATGCATGGAAGCCCAGGAATTATCTGTCAACAAATTCTTCAAGGAAGAACACAATTCATGCTTTCATGAGTGGTATTCATTTCAGGTCACTGCACACTTGACACAGGAGGACAGGGTAGATGTACCATCAGATATAGTTTCAATCTGTATTATCTCCATCACAAAGTATCACTTGGTAAGAACAAGATTAAAATGGGCTTCGGACAGTGGAACCGATCTGCTGATTGCTTATTCAGCAATTATTATGTGAATGAAACAAAATTTGTAATGACAATGTACTCTGTGTTCAGTTCACTTGCTCAGTAGAAGGAATATTGTCCAGTAGAGATCAACAGAATACAAAATGAGATGAAGACTCTTTATTCACTTAACTATTATTTGAACCAGACTGCCTTCTCACATATTTATTTTGTATGGAACAGTGTCCAAAAGTAGGAAATACCGTGCCATTGTAATCCATACATTAGGTTGGATGTTTTCATGGATAAATAGCTACTAACATTTAAAGATATGTGTACTTAATAAAGGTGCACACTAATTAATATTTTATTTTGAATTTTATGCTTTGACGTTGCTCAAAATGTTTGCAAATTTCATTGGACTGCATAGTTTTATTGAATATGTTTATAATAATATAATAATAATTTAAATGGATATATGTGCTTTGTGAAGTAAAGATGGACATAAATCAAGAACATTTTTGCATTTATTATTACTGCATCTAACGGTTATTACATTAGTGCAGAGTTGTCAAGTTGTCAAGTTCATGAACATTTGCACATCAGGTTGTTGTGACTAAAGTTGTCGTCTAGCTTGCCTATGAATTTTAAATTATTCATGTTGTGTGTATTCAGTAAGGGACAGTCTAAAAATTGATACTATGGTGCTTTCATGATCAATACATTATGTAGGAGATAAATAGTGACGAACATAATTCAAGGAAACACATGCTTAAAGAAAGGTGCAAAATATGATTGTCATTTAATTTTCTTTAGTTTGATTGCAATTATGTTTCTTGTACATTTCTAATTTTAATTGGATTGCATAAAAATGTTGTCAATATAAATTATTATAAATGAACATATGTGCTTTGGGAAGTAAACAAGGACATAAATAATTCTGCATTATTACTATAACATCAGAGTCATTAAAATAGTAAGGAGTTTTCAAGTTCATTAAAACAAAGAATGAAATTCCTTATGGGGATAGGAGGCACTTGCAGTGTCAGCTTTCACATATTTCACTCAAACATTAAATTCATGGTCTAGCTTATCCACAAAACCACATAAACTGATACCCAATGAGTAAGAATGAATTCAAAGCATTTATGATGACTTTATTTTGGAACCATATCAAGCTACTGAATATGATAAATCCTAGTGCATAAGCCCATACTGAACTGAAAAAAACGTTTCTGCCTTTTGTTCTTGAAGAAAGCTTTAATCAGTGATAATCCCACCCTCCCTACTTTGGAAAACAATTTACATCAGCCCCATTGTGTTGCAGAAGTATTATACAGTATACAGTAAAACCTGTCTTGTTAGACCACTGCTATGAGAGGCCACCTGTTCTGCAAGACCAGGATCTCCACGCACAGATTTATTGATTGTATAGAGTTATGAGAGACCACCTGTTTTGAGAGACCATTATTTTTTGGCAGAAGAGGTGGTCTTTCAAAACAGGTTCTACTATGTTAATCTTACCACAAAACAATGCTGTAAAAGCATCAGTCATAATGAAAATTATGACACCACAGGCATAAATTCAGGTGACAAAATTAGAGACACTGATAGACTTCAACAGTAATGACAGGAAAGGGGTGGGGGAGAATGCCCAATCATCTGCCTATGAAATACATGGTTCGTAAAACTTTAAACACTCTTGAATTTCAAGGCTTGCCTTGAAAACTTGATTTCAAAACTGGTTCTATCATTGAAAAATCCTTGAATTTGTCACCAAAATATCAGAATCAGTGGGAATACATGATGTTAAACCTTCTCAGATTTTTCCATCAAGACCAGAGAAACTGATTAAAAATTATGAGCCAGTTTGAGTGATTCTAGATCTGAGCCTGTTACTATGCAACTGCTCATCAGGCCAGAGTGCAAATGATCATCTGTTATTTTTTGATGCTAATATTTATTGGTCTTTATGTACAACAAAAATAGAGAATTGTATGAGAAAAGATTTAATACATGCACTGTAAGAAAATAAAGGATACAAGTGTATTCTGTGTTGATCCTAGTTTAGTGAAACTGAGCTAGGCTGATCCCAGCATGAAGAAAGTTTTTTATCCTATTTGAAACTGTAAAAGTAATGTATTACACAGGCATAACCTTTACATTATTAGTATAGCATATGAGTATCCGATTGGGGAAAATGCCAAAATGAATTTGATATTAAAATATATCAAATGAGAGCCCCTATGAGTTTGAATGTGAAAATCCATTTGGAAGGAATGGTGCCCAAAGCACACGACACTAAATGTATGTACACAACTGTACCTGAGGAAAAAGAAGTCAGTTAAGGTGAAATCTGACGTAGCGCGTATAACATGACAATGACCATCGTCCTAAAGTCTTAATTAAATGGTCCTCCTTACCAACTGCAGCTGCAGCTGTGGCTGCTCCAATACAAAAACAATGACTAGAAAAGTTTTGCTCATCATAACCCAGGCACGCCAACAAGATCTTCAAGTATGACGAAAAGTTCCATACTGAACAGATGTCCCATGTAATCCACAAATAAAGGAGCATTTGCACCAGGATCTCCAGCCAAAGCACCCTGCCACAGCCAACTCAAATAATGATCCATACAGGACACAGAACACAACCATGAGTTCCGATAGAATGAAATGTCGACACCAGCATGAAACAGGTCCATTTTTGAAGAAGGCAAGGTGAGTATGAGATAGTCCACTGAAAATGTCACATCTTGAATCCTCAGGTAGTTGCAGGAGAAAATGCTCTGCAATGATCAAACCATGAATTCACCACATCACAACAATCCAAAAATTCCACCAAACACATGTACTGCAATGCCAAGTCCACAGCTGGTGAAAACAGTCCCTCACATAACATAGCAGAAACTGCACCACCATCCTATACATAATAGGAAATTTGGGCTTACTATTTGGAATGTTGTTCCTTTTTATCCCACGAAGTATACACTGTAGCCTGTCGGACTCCTGGAAAGGGTTACTATGACCAGCCTGTAGATAATGGAATCTAACTCCTGCAAGGTACATCTTAACTGTGGAGCACTGCAACTGCAGTGTGGTGTGACAGTATGTTAAGAAATAAATTAGAACATCTTGTAAGTAAGCATTAGCAACAACACCTGACATGGCCAAAACTTCAACAAACACTGGAAGTACACTGATGTAGTATTACTGGACACAGATAAACACTAAAGGTCCTGCACGTTGTGTCAAAAGAGCATCAACTCTAAAGCCGGAGGGGGGGGGTCACATGAAAAAGCATCAGCTATAAAGTTATCCCCACCAGGTATATGGAAGGCCTGAATAACAAACTGTCCTGTGGCAGCACACCATATTAGTCTTCAAACAAATTTCATTATGAGAGGTATTTTGGATCAGATTTGTTAATGATTTCCACAGTTACAGAATTGCCACAGTTCACCAGGATTCTCTTCTTGGCCACCGATTTCCCCATAACACTGCAGAGAGTACAACTAGATACAGTTCAAATAGAGCCATCAATGCAGAATTTACTTGTGGAATGAGATTGAGGGAAAATGTCCTTGAAACTACTTCCCAATTGAAATAGCCCCCCAAACCTCTTGCAGCAGTGTCTGTATAGAATTGCATATTTTCAGCTGGGGTCACTGTGTAATTTAAGAAGAATGAAATACCATTCCATTGCAATAAAATAGTGACCACATTTTAAGCCTGATCTGAATTCTGCATTCAAATGTATATGATGGTGTAAATCTGCAACAAATGCTGACAGAGAAATCAAGTACAACACCAAAGCTTGACCAGGGTAGATCACTCTGCATGCAAAATTAAAGTCTCCCAGCAAACTTAGTAGCTCCCTTTATGTGCATAATTTCTTTTGAACAAAGGACTGCACAATACTGGATATATGTCATATCTTTTCAACAGGTAACCTGGCCTCCATGCTGTCAGAGTCTGAAATAATACCCAAATATTCAAGCTGCATAGTTGGTCCAACAGTTTTGGTTGGTGATAGCAGCACATTGAGTTTTTTAAAGACCATTGTTGTCTGGTTCACCATCTGGAGGGTCAGTTGTAAGAAAGTCATATAACAAATGGAGAACATGCTAAACATCACAGTTCTATAAAATCTGCAAACTGTCTCAGAGAAAGAATCAAAGATTTCTGAGCTAAACCTACTGCCAAAAACCAATTGTGTATAGAAATAATATTGCCCCACTTCACACCATTGTAGGGCCAAAGTGAATCCTAAACGGGCACCAGTTTAAAAGCGTCTTTTATATCAGCTTTACACACAGTTTTTGAATGATACTCATATCATGGTCAATGGTGACAGGAGAGCAAAGATTCATCATTGTCTATCAAAGCATAAAGACTAAGGTGTACCAGGTTGTTGAAATGGGCAGACAGCTCTACTACAAGTCTCTTCTTACCTGACTATTTGCCTTCTGCAATGCCCAGTGGACTAATATGATGCAGATGATATGGAAGTTGTTCAAAATGCCCAATGACATAACCATTATCCATTTCATATTGAAGTAGCTTTGAAATTACATCTGGCTCCCACAAAGCTGATTGTTACATTCAAGAGGCTGAGTGGCCATTGACAAACCCTGCCAACAACCATTTAACAAATAGCTTATCAGAGTGAGACACTAACTCTAACTGGGTATGTTCACTGGGCCTCTGATCTGGGTTATTGCTGGTCTGGCAGTGCTTGTTCTTGTAAGTTTCTGAGGTCTTGCATGTCCTTGCAGAGTGCCCACCTCTACAAGTTAAGCAAACATGTTTGATGCCGCAGCGTATCAAGGGACATCCTTTTGCAGTATTAAGTTGTTGCAAATTTTTCTGCCACTATATCTCACCCTAGTCCTACCAAGGACATTGGCGTTTGAAGTCTTGATTGGAAATGCCAATTTGGGAGAACCAGAAAATTTGGTCTCATCTACCAAATATGGATAAAAAGTTGAAAAATGCAGTGTTCTGCTGCAGAGTGCATAAGCAGTTGCTTTACAATCAGTGAATATGGAACAAAACAATGTATTGTGCCTCACTTACCAATCAACTTTCACATTGTTATAATGGAGTTGTGCTGCAGCTTGGACTGAAGAACATCTTTTGATATTCAGAGAAACCTTTGCTGCCACACCTGGATGCCATATCAATAATATCACGCTCACAAAAGTCTAGTTCTGGAAGCCTATAGGGATGCGGCTAACACATGATCCTCTTGTAAATGCCAAATTCTTGAATAAATTGTGGCAAGTGAGAGAGATGTTCAAGCAATGGTGAGGTTTTTCTTTTGAAGATGTAGAAGTGTCCAAGTGTGGACCAACATAAAAAGTGATTAAGTGGGTGGCCAGGTTAATGTCTTTACCTCCCTGAATTTGTTTGCGCAGATTTGGATGCACTGTCTCCACAAACAGCAAGGACTAAGCCGTGTATCCATTAAGTTTTTTTAATGAAATTGGTTTTAGTTCACTGAAACAGATTTGAGATTATATTGCGACCATCACTGAATGGGTGGAAGCTCCTAGTGCTGCATTGTTGTCCGACAGAAACATCCAGTGTCAATGATTCTGTTTGCCCAAAAGAACAGTGTATCGGATTGGTCAGGTCTTCCCTCCTATCCATATTACAAGAGCCAATCAAGGAGCAAACATTCTCTGCTTAAAGTAGCCACCATATTTTGCAATGCCACCACTGTCCTCGACAACTGCATCACTGTCACAACATTAGGTTCTGTTGAAGGCACTTCCACTTGTGCACGAGTGAAATTTTCTGTTCTGTGAACTGGTTAGCAATCATTATCAATGTTGCTGATACATTCCCAGAATGAACGAATTAGACAAAATTTCCTTAATCCTGGGCTGAAACTAATGCCTAAGCTTAGCCAGAGACCAATTCTCTGGTAATGTGATGTCATAGTTGGCCATTGATGGTGAGCATAAGCAAGTAAGAGGGTTGACTCTATTGTTACGGTGACCTCTCTAATTCCTATCAGGTATGTTGTTAACATTGTCTAAGTGTGGACTACTAATGGGAAAAGCTACAACAAAAATGTGAAATCCACACAACATAGAGCAAAATCTGGAAGATGAGTAAAAAGTTTGTTTAAACGATATTAATAACCATCAGATGCAAATCCAGCAAAAATCCATAAGAATAGTTGGATGCCGAGACTCCAAATCCATTGTCTGTACCTTTGAAAAGCCAGAGAAGTGACTGATCAGTTGGTACTCTACATGATCATGTAATGTTACATACAGATTATTATCTACTCTGGTTAGCTCTTTGGATTCAGCTGCAGATACCAACCAATAGGAAGAGTTCTGATCATGCACACCACGTGATCCTCCAACAAGCCCCATGTAAGCAGTAAAGAGGCTAATAATGGCTTCTTCCACAAATTCCTATCTGACTCTCAATTTCAAGGTACATGTATAACACCCCTATGCAAGTGTTAGCCAATGACTAAGCCTCATAATTCAACATCACAGCTTAACACACTACAAATTCTTCACTTAATGGTTATTATAATGACAAAGCCCATTATAAAACTGGCAATATTTACCTAAAATAAATCAAGATCGTATAGTTGTGCATCAACTAAAAATTAATAATCATTATAAATTTAAATTTACAACCAAATCAATTCAAGATGAAACCTCTGTCATCTAAATGTTATAGCAGCCTTAATCCTTATCCAACTTCATATATATGAACTTAACAAATGTACAAAACATAAATAAGGACCTTGTGGTCAACCAAAGTAAAAATTACAAATCCAAGGAGCAGTTAAAATAACCTGTACATAATCCAATTCTCAACCTGAATTATATTTACAGCAATCTTCTTTGTCATTACATTAGCAGTCACAAGTTTGTGAATTAACTGATTCATCACAAACTCCACTTACATGTAACATTTACATCTTAACAGACTGCAACTAACTTTCCTGCTGGCCACAGGTAGGTGTGAGTGCTATTTAATGATAACCTGGCTGATGTTGCCTGGCTTTTTGGAGCAACTCTGACACCATTATAGCATTTATGTAACATACAGAACTTGAAGTGCTTTCATTTGAATTCAGTTACTGATATTGAATACATACGAACATCAAGAAATGTTTGCACAAAGTCTTAGCAGTGCCAGTCAAAGGAGACACAATAACATCTGAGCTTTAACATTAAATGTTTTAATAAATTGTATTCCACAAAATTAAAAAAAAATGATAAACAGTTACCTAGTGTTGCCCCTAACCTTTCCACCTGGAGTCGTAAAGCTCTTCCTGCCATACTATGTTAGTTTGAGTCCATAACCAACTATATTATGTACCGAACCACCATATACCAAGAACTACACATGTACAGTACCACTGTGTAACAAGCATCATCTATAATGTACCAAACAGCGGTATGGTGAGAACCGCATATGAATAAAACCATGATAAAATGGAAATTATCAAATTCTGTTAAATAATTGTGGAATTAAAATGTCTGGTGTCTGCATATCAAACTAGGTCAGATTTGGTCATATGAAAATGCAGAAATCTTGCACACAAACTGATTCTGGTCTGGTGCGGACAGAGAGAGAAAGAGAGACACAGACAGACAGACAGACAGACAGACAGAAGAGAGACAGATAAAGAAGACACAAGTTCAGTAAATAACATCGAATGAACTGAAGGGGGTTTTGTTTGTTTAAGCTCTTTTAATCTAAAAGAATTAGAATGATCAGTCATAAATCAGAAGAGCAATATCAACAACTAGAAATGATTAGTGTTTGAAAGTAAAATCATGTCTCCCCCCACCCATGATAATTAATGACATTATGAGACAATGGTATTTGACATAAGGAATTAATACACAAAAAAGCAGTCTACTAAAGACATCATAAATGAACAAAAGTGGATCTAATGACATGAAAATCAAGTTATCAACAAGATGCATGCCAAATTTAATTTCTCTTCCTTAAATGGTGCAAACTTGTTTCTTTTTTTATATAAAAAATCCAAGTCCAAAAATGTGCTTAAAAAATGGAATCACTGTAATGCCCTAAAAATCTATTTAGCTTATCTAATATAATATGACTACCAAACTTAACAAGTCTATCTCAATTTTTGGTATTCATGCAAATAAAGTTTTTGTCAAAAAAAGTTGAAGTCCAAAATGTTTTAAAATCTGTAAAAAAAAATTAAAAAATAATACAAACATTGATAAAATGACCTGAAAATCTCAAAAGGTCATTTAGTTTTCAAAGTTACGATTACTTCGTAGCTAAATCCCAAACTGAAAAGGCACCCTTGCAGGCAATTTCAACATGGGCAAGACTGGCCATGTAATCATGTCAAACTAGGTATGTCATTGTTAAGATAGGTGCTGCCATGAAAACTGACAATTTTTACTTCCTGCATTAGCTTATTTAGTAATTAAATCACAAACAAAAGTTTTAAAAGCAGTCACTTACATAATAATGCAAATCAGTACCACATTTCAATCAGACTATCCAGTTGTTGAAGGATTATGTGTTCACAATGCTGAAAGTTCAATGTGAGTTTCATTATGGTGCCGTTTCAATTTGGAATTTAGCTTCTAAGAAAGTAAGCACAACTTTGGAAAATGAAAGCAATTTTTTAGACATATGTCCAACAATAAATTTCAACTTTATGATGCAGGCTTTCATACCAACATTGAAATTAGTTCCAATGTTAATGAGTCAAAAAACGTTCCCTAATAACCTCTCTAGAACCTGCAAATGAATTTCAATGAAGGTGAACAAAATTCCAATATAACTCCAAATTAAAATCCTGATGGAATTATGCTTCAATGCGTCATAGATTTAGCTGTGTGGACATGTAACCAATCAAGAATTGCATGCATACATTTTTTAAAACAATTGACTTAAGAAAATTCCCATAATTTAACTAGTCACTAAATTTACTGTCAATGAAATCACAAGTTTTAACTCATTTTTTTTTCTGCCACTGGTTGATCATATAAGCCTCCTGAAAATTTGCACCTTTTCCTCAACTCTGACCAATTTTTGCAAAACTATACAGTTTATCCTAGTCACTAAAAATTATAATTCCTTACATTTGCTTATTAAGCATGGCACCCTGCAATCAGCTACATCTTAGTGCATTGGAACCCTGTAATCAGATACACCTTAGAACATGTGAACCCTGTAATCAGGTACACCTTAGAGCATGGGAACTCTGCAATCAGGAACACCTTAGAGCATGGGAACCTGCAATCCGGTACATTTTTGAACATGGGGAACCCTACAATCTGGTACATCTTAGAGGATGGGAACCCTGCAATCAAGTACACCTTACAGCATGGAAACCCTGCAATCCAGTACACCTTTGAACATGGGGAACCCTGCAATCTGGTACACCTTAGAGCATCCATATATCAAATTATGTCACCTTAGATATATGATACTGGACATCACAAGCCAATTTCATCTTCTATTCACAAAATGTCACCCTGTCGCCTTGAGAACAAGGTCAAGGTCACTAAAACCAAGCCAGGTCATGGGACCCTCTTAAGGCATCTTTATAACTAAATAGTCTGTTTTGTCCAGTAGTTTTCAAGATCACGCTCTTAAATCATGTGTGATGGATGGTCAGCACAAAAATATGTCTCTCTCCCATAATGAGATGGAGAAAGACATAAGTAAATAATTACTTCTTGAGCTTTGTAGAAAACTGGCAAATATAGACAAACATTGACTGCTTTGACATCCTGGGAGGCATGTATTTTATCCAGATAAAAAACAGCATAAGAACTAAGTGTAGGTCCAAGGACATTTTACAATTAGTCTGGGTGAGAGAAAAATCACAATAACAGGTGCACAGATAATCAATGTTACTGTGGATGGTTTCATACTACAGTGAAAGATAAACTCGAGTTCGGTTCAATTTCACCTCCTCAAGAACAAAAATGATATACACCATCTTCTGGGTCAATCTTTCAAAGAACCAATGTCTGCAGAAATTGCCAATCTTTAACATGAAGAAGCCTCTGTAAATATAACTTTTTTCACAATGAATTTCTGCCATGAACTTCATGTGGATGAGTGACCCAAATGAAGGCACACAGCAATTGCAAGGCAGGTTATTATGAAAGCACATAATATCATATAACAACTTCAAAGTGATCAGACACTGATGAAGAAAATAAGCAAAATATGACCGCAGCAGGAGCTAATATTCTGATACACTAATAAATTGCTGAGACTTTAGTTTCTTGGGTATTTCAGCCCTATTATTAGCTCAACATGATGAATTTAACTCTAATTAAATGGAAATAGTATAATCCCTACTAAGACAAGACACATCAATGTAATTTATCCAGTCTTATGACACAAATGGAAATGTAATGGACAAAATATTACACATCAATGTAATTTATCCAGTCTTATGACACAAATGGAAATGTAATGGACAATATAAGAAAAACCAATGTAATTTATCCAGTCTTATGACACAAATGGAAATGAAATGGACAATATAAGACACATCAATGTAATTTATCCAGTCTAATGACACAAATGGAAATGAAATGGACAATATAATCAGTCTTAAAATTGTTAGCAATCAATTACTACTGACAAGCAAAGTAGCTTTGATGTACACTATACTCAATTTAAGTAGACAGTAGTTCAGCAGACCAAAATATTTGGTAGACAATCTTTCACCTGAAGAATTCTGAGTCAAGCAAAGACTCAGGGAAGTGATCTTGTTCTACACATTCTGAGAAGCTGGGACTGTCCTTCACTTGATGAAATTGGAGCCAAGCAAACACTATGGGAAGTAATCTTGTTTTATGGGTTCGAGAAGCTGGGACTGTCCTTCACTTGAAGAAATCTGTGCCAAGCAAACACTCTGGGAAGTAATCTTGTTCTACGGGTTCTGAGAAGCTTGGATTGTATTTGTAGTCTTTTCCATAGCCTGATGCAAAAACTGAATCACTTAGTATGTAGCAAAAACAGTGTAGATAAGAACTGTAATTAATAAGAAATTACAAGTTTTAATAAAGGATATTGTCCAGGGGTTTTTTAAATGTGAGGAAATGAAGACTATATTAGTGCCATTAGCAGCCATTCAACTAGTATTTGAAAGAAAAAACATGTATCAGAACATTTTTCAAAAAAAGTAAGAAACTACATTTTCATCTCTCTGTACACTGCTCATTTATTTTACTATGATGGTTATTTCAGCACAAAGTCATATGTACAAAGTACTCAATTACATAAGTCTTATTTAGGGCAATTTATGTGAACAAAAGAATCACCTGCCAGTGTTTTGACTCAAATTTTTAACAGATGGCAAAATTCTGGGAATATGAGGTGGAAAAGAACAATTTTCAGATTTGAAATATTGGAATCTTAAGAAAATAAAGCCAGCAGAAAATCATAATAGACAACAGATATTGCTGGTTGCTATATTTTCACAAAAACACCATCAGCTCATAAAGGCTTTTATATCCTGTGGACCACCAGTCAGCATTATTGGGTCATTCTGAAATTAGGGGATCTGTATTTAAATATGGACAAAATAACAGTAAGTGAGTAATCAACACTGTTCTATGTAGGATTTTTTCAACCTGTCCATTTAAATTGATAGGTGGTACAGTGTTTCAGCCATATTTTTAAAAAAAGGGGCCAGTGGGCACCCTTCATTTGAAAACGTGGGTCAATGGTGAGATCAAGAGGCCAACCACATAATAAAATGAGATATCATTTACAAAGACTATTTTACCCGTTATTTGCATGAAAAACCAAAAAAGTTAACCATCTTAACTTTAAGATTCCCCTCTATGATGCCTACAACCATACTCTAATAGCGCAGGAGAAGTTGAAGATGAAGTTGACAGTTATATGCCCTCCAACATTATAATGCCTTTGCAAATTTTCAGCTTTCAAGCAATTTACTGAGGGTGCAATCATGTTTTTCTGCTGTATTCAACCATGAAGACTGTTTGAATTTTGTCTCAGTTTTTGTGGATTTCACCAACTTGTTCACTAGATTCATCAAAACTGTTGTAATTTGTACTGTTTTCACAACTGAGCATCATAGTGGGAAAAAGAAATCAGTTATTTGTTGTTCCATATCAACCTCTTAAAGAAACCTCTCAACCAACAAATATTACGGGAAATAATAAGAATAGAATTATTTCTGGAAGATCCCAAGCTTTGCCATATGAGATTAGAAGAATGTGGGAAAATTGATAGTCCAAGCATAGCAACCTTTGCAATCGAAAAAGATCAAGATGGATTTTTTTCATTTTCGCTAAACAATATTGGAGCAATTCATACCTTTAATGACTGACTGGCTCATATATATCAGAATAAAGGTAAGCAAGAGCCCTTTGAAGCGACTGCATGGATACAGCCTGGATTTTATCTGAAGGAGGGATCTCCACCCTTGTCACCAAAACAAGGGGTGAGTAAAAAATGGGGGGTGGGTTTTTTTTGCCACATTTCAATTTTTACCCAACACCTCAATATCCATCTTTCTTCGCACTCCATTTTGTTTATTCTTTGTTGAGATCAAACTCTTCACAAGATTTCCCTTCTAGTTGTATAAGCATTAACTGTTGCCTCTTTCAGAGCACAATCTGTTCCTTAACAGTGTATGAATATTTTTATCTGCTGAGAACCTCCTTTCACAGTCTGCCATCTTAAGGGGCAAATGCATAGCTATCTTAGCTGTTCATTGTGGTTCTTTTGTAGAATTTTCCACAGTTCAGAGGTAATGTCTCATGGATGTATCTTCCCAAAAAATGTTCTGTGGACTCAGCATGTTGTCTGAGTTGATTTCCTAAAATCCAAATACCAATTTCTGACATCAAAAGGCTATTTTCCCCATAATTTCTGTAAATATTACACAACATGCCTCCCATCCTGGTGTCTTGTTGTAACCATATGCAGTGTAAGTCATGATTTCAGAAACTCTGTATCACATTTTGGTTTATTCTTTGTTGTTTCATCTAACCCAGTATCTAACCCAATTTGAAATTATTGTCCTCCATTTGGCAAAAGCTCCACTTCATCCTTCACTTTATTCATTTTGCCAGTCACTTTGGACATTCGCATCTACATGACTTGAATCTTTCACCCCAACCACTGAATAGAGTCTCACCTTCCAAAAATGGACCAAAGTTTGCACATGCACAAAAGTGAGGAAAGGGCATCAATTACAGACAACCCAACCCCTAGTACACACAATTTTCTGTTATAACTAGAACGATTTCCAAGCATTCTTTTGTATCTGGATGCTTTTGAATGGACAGACATATTTTAATCAACTAAGCATCCTTTTTATTTTTATTTTTATATTTACATCCTTGTTTATTCCATTTATCTTAACAGTTAAATAAAAATATGATACTATGCAAAGTGCATTTTTATATAGGTGATTATGAACTAATTTGCTTGAGTTCTTACATATCACTGCTGTCCAAGTTCATAAATTCATATAATTTTTGCATGATCTGCACACCTGCATGCCCTAGCAGCATCTCAGAGGTCAAAAGAAAATTTCCAGGAATTCATCATAAAACCATTTCTGACTTTTAACTCCTGAGTGCTGAAACCATCTTTGATATTCTTAAGCAATGAGATTTTCAAATTAGCCACTGTGTCAGTCATATTAGATGTAAGATCACCACCATTTTCAGTCTTCTGGTGAAAACCCCATGTAGATAAGACTTTCCTTTAGGAGGACTACACATAACAAGATAATGAAGATGGTTGCCATGGTGGCCACACTGGATATCAGATTGATACCATTATCATTTTAGCACAACTACATATAATAAGAAGTCTTCTAGTGAAACTCCTGTGTTGATATGACTAACCATCCAGGAGGAGGAGCGATAACAAGATTTTATAGATGGCTACTGTGGCAACCATACTGGATGTCCAAACAGAACCAAAGTTGTCTGGTGAAAATCCAATGTCGATATGACTTTCCATTCAAGAGTAGCAATAGCAAGATTTTCAAGATAGCTGCCATTGTAGCCATATCAGATATCAGCTCAGTGACATTTTCATTCAGGATGAACTTGATTCAAAACTTCTTTTAGTGAAAAACCCATGCTGATATTATCAGAAGAATTGGCAATAACAAGATTTTTAAGATGACTGTTGTGGTGGCCATATTGGATGTCAGAGCAGCACCATTTTCATTCAGGCCCATGTAGACCTTGGGATGAATGTGGGTGTAAAGTTTCAAGGTAATCCTCCAAGTAGTTTAGAAATAGTGATAAGAAACTTGTGCTTACAGATGGACAGAAAAGTGACAACAGGCCATCCAATAAGCTCCCCTTATTTATGACCAGCAAAGCTAAACAACTGTGCCTTGTACATTTTCTTGGTACCACTTTTGGCACATTAAATCTCCTTTTTCTGGATGTGGTGTCTACTTTGCACAAATTTCATACAGGCACATCCTGATTAAAACTGGTGGTGGTGTCTCTGGGAAAACATTCCTTTCAACTTCCTATATATAATTTTGCTGTAGCCCTATATACAAGGATGGATAAACTTAATGTATATACTTAAAAGAATGCTTTCTCTAACCCTTAAATGCAGACACAAGGAGGAAAATAATAAGAAGTCAAACTATCTTACACATATCTGAAATGCAACTTATACAGGTCATATAGGCATGTGGTACCAACAACTTCTCAAATCATCAATATACACACCACTTGTACAATGATTTCAATGGTAACATAAACAGTTACTGAATGCTCAAAATTCTAAGTATTAAAATAAACCTCAACATTATGTGCTTGATGTGTGTACCACCTCCAGCAGTGATAATTTTGTGTTTATCAATAACTAGGCCTAACCATATTTGTAAAGCATATTGATAACTATGTCCAACCATGCTTACATAGCAGCAATAACTATGTATAACCATGCTTACACAGCATAGTGATAACTGTATAACCATGCTTACAAAGTATAATAATAACTATGTATAACCATGCTTACACAGCATAGTGAGAGCAATGTCTAACCATCCTTACACAGCATAATGATAGCTATGTCTAACATGCTTGCACAGCATAGTGATAACTATATATAACCATGCTTACACAGCATAGTGATAGCTATGTCTAACCTTGCTTACACAGCATAGTGATAACTATGTCTCACCATCCTTAAACAGCATAGTGATAAAAACTATGTATAACCATGCTTACACAGCATAGTGATAACTATGTCAAACCATGTTCACACAGCATAGTGACAGCTATGTCTAACATGTTACACAGTGGTGATAATTATGTATAACCATGCTTACACAGCAAAATGATAATGATGTCTAACCATGCTTATGTAGGTGAGACAAAAAAGACACAATGGCAACAAAACAGAGCACTGGCTACCTATATCTTTCATGAGTTTGGTGGGAGCATTTCTCAGATGAAGGGGAACACCTGGAAGGGGTCCCTTATGGTTCCTTACACAGGCAGATGCCCTTTTGTAAGCCTGATAGACTTCTATAGACTTTGGGGCTCTTGCGAGGTACACAACACACTGAGCTAGTATTACCTGCAAGAATACAATTTTTTAAAAATAAAATTAATTTTTTAATTCTTTCAATTTTTTTTTAAAATTAATCAAATGAAAATAGTTACAGATGGGCTTGGCAAAATATACTGTGATGTACTATATACATTCTATCTCATACTGTGATTCATACTAAGATGTATGCTACATGTCTCATACTCTGATTCATACTATGATGTACTATATACAAGCTGTCTCATACTCTGATTCATACAATGATTGATTGTATGCTCATTTTTTTTTCTGTTAACTTTACATTGTCAGAATCGTTCAGCATTCTTCCATATTGCACTGCTTCATATTGCACAACATGTGTCTAAAAATAGCATGGTGTATTAGGAACTACTCTGATTGTAAACAAACAATGTATGTTCATGTAACCGACACTTTAGCGTTTGATTTAATACATTTGTTTGTGAATAAACTAAACAAGCTGTTTTATCCATTTAAAAGCAGAGATGATAAAGTTAACAATGTGGACAAGTTCAACGGGTGACAAATAAACTTTCAAACAAACAAACAAACGAACAAGATATTCACAATGTCAAGAACAAATGCAAGACAGGCAGTAATTGAAAATACCATTCTGATAATTTAAACAGTTATTCAGGAGAAATATTCCAAACTTTTTGTAAATAGAATGGTTCAGACTATTACCAGTGCTCCCTAGGGTCTATAAACATAGCACATAAAATCATACTGAGGGCAAGGATTATCACATATCTATCAAAGATGTACCATTTTACTAGTCAGTCAAAACACTAAATTCAAGAAAAAAATACAACTGCACATTTTGGAAGGAAACTAAAAGCCTCAGAGCCAATATGCCAAGACAACAAAAAAAACCTATTATTTCTGCTGGCTAAATGGATGGTCACACAACAGCTGCTTTGCAATTTTCCTCGTTTAACTATTTTGATACAGTGCTAGGCTAGTGATAGAAGACAAACAATGTATGATACTGGTCATAGCTGGCCTCCCTCCAAAAGTGAGCAAGTAACAGGGTACAAACATATGTCTTCTTTAGCTGGTAATAAGAATGGTAATAAATATACTTACATTTATAAATCCTGAATTTCCTCAAAATGTACTTTCTTAGTTAGTTCTGCAAATCCAAATGACATGACCCATGTTATGGAAAACCTGATACACACAGAAATTGTACTGTAATTACAACTACATTTTCCAACTGAAATAACATTCTCCTTACTGCAAGGAACTGACCCAATAAATCTAGTACATCATAAGCAGAAAAGCATAATTGAGTTGTATCAACAAAATAAACACAAAATCCATCCATTTCAGACCAACTGCAAAATTTTTTTTAATGTGCATTCATTCAAAATATGACTCTAAATTTCAAGTAGACCAAAATGAGATTAGTGGGTTCCCAATTCTCAAAGAAAACTCTGAGCCTATACATAATTCTGTGACAAACATTCCAATTTTTTCATTGAAGTACCTTTTATTTGACTCCATCACCACATATATTTTCTGAATACCCCTGACTTCAAACTTCTTCATAATAATAATAATAATAACAATATACGTTAAATAAAAAGTGTCACAAATAAGTTATGTACAGGTAAAAGTTGGAAAAATCACTTTTCCTTTTTCTTTTCCATGATGAAACCAGGACAAGTTTTCAAATTTCCACGGCAAGAAAGACATCTGGTCACTGGCTCTAGAAGTGAAGAAAATACTGGAAATTTTTGTAGTGTTATACAATTATCCATTTCTAAAATCAATGAATTTCTAGTTTTAAGATCAGCCTCAGCAATTTGAAGATGGTGATACTATTACAGATGATGTTGTTTATATAAAGTAAACTCTTTCATTCATAACATAGGTATATTAAACATAATGATCAAAAAATATTCTTACATCACACTCTGGCATCCCTAAGAAATGGCAGGCCTGGTAAGCTGCAACAGCCTGATTCAATGCTAGAGGATCAGCTACACCTAGACAGAAAGAAGAAAAGAGAGGAGTCAGAAAACAGCAAAGCTCATCTGCAATTATTTACACAGACACAATAGGTTTGCTTTTTTTTCAGTGAATAATGAATGGTGATGAAGGCAAACAAAGTGGTGGATATAGGTCACAGTAACCTTTCTCTTTTGTCTGGTGAAGTACTATTAATTGTGTTCTAATATCAAGTTTCATAAGTGCAAGCAAAAGTATGCAAGAAATTAGCTTAACTCAAAAGGTGTGTGCATAGTCTTTTGAGCATGAAAACGTCAGTTTCACCACCCAGGCTTTAGCAAACCAAAACCTTTACATTTGATATTCTGACAACAACATTAGTTGAGCATTTTGTATCCAATGGTAAACATCTTTAGTATATATAAGGACAATTCATCTATGGCAACTTTAGATAGAACTGCCACAACTATTTGAGCACCCATATGATTTTAAGCAATTGCTCCCTGTGACCTTAACCTGTGGCCTCCTTGGCTTCAACTCTCTATTAATGTTCCTTCCCAATGATGAATTAGTGGCAATGTCTGATTATAATTCACTGATACAAATAGGTGATATTCCATGTCCCCTGTTTATGTAAAGACTCATAGTGTCAAGCAATTTGCACTTGATACTTTGAATTATTTACATTCATCTTTTTTTGCTACCATGAAATAAAGTTAAGCACAAGCAGTATATAAAATGACAGTACTACTCCAAAGGTTACTAATAAAAGTAGTATTAATATAAAAACTGAGAGTGCTGCACCATACAGTACTTCTGTAGGAGTCTTGACATATACAGGAATGGAGGAATGTGCATTATCTAGAGGACTCTTATACTTACTATGCTAGTAACCAATAGTCTAGAATTGTCAATTTATATATAGCTTATGTTATGCTAGTAATCTATGGTCTAGAACTGAACTGTTCTTTTATTTAATACTTATGCTAGCACTCCACAGCTTAAAACTGTCAAATTATACACTACTTCTGCTAGCATACTATGGTCAAGAACTCTACTTATTCTAGTACCATATAGTCTGGATGTCTACTTATACTAGAGTACTAACGTACACACTGTCAATTCTGTACTCTACTTATTCTAGTACCATATGGTCTGGACCCATCAATTTTATATACTATTTATTCCAGTACCTTATGGTCTAGATCTGTCAATTTATATACTACTTATGCTACACTGTTTTATGGTTACATAAAGAAATATACCTGTACCTCAATAACTCATACACCTGCCTGACAAGTTCACCAAGTTTGGTTGAAATATGACAATAGAAGCAATGAAAACACCTAAACATCAAGGGTGTCAATAAAATGGGTATAGTTTACTGTTTATGGCATCTAATAAAGTATAACAAGAAAAAAAGCCAAAGTTTGCAAGAACTGGTAGTACCATGCATACAACACTGCACGTCAGGTGCAATTACTTTTTCTTAGAAAGTGTGTTCATTAACAAAACCTTTGATGAGTAACAAATTATTTTAAAGAAACACCTTTTCAAGTTTGTAAGCCACTGCAGTTTCTTTGATTCATTGAAGATCATAGAAAATCATCATGTCCAGCTAGTTACATATTATTCGAGTTTTTATCATGTATACATTTGCAGCAGTACAAAATGCTACCACAATAAATCTATGAGTGTTTTACTTAAACTGTTATATATATTCAATGACATGCATTAAAAACTGAATCCCATCATAATAAATAAAAGAAGTACATCAAAATAAAAGAATCACAAATTGAGAGAGGTGAGGTATGCACACTCTCAATGGTTTACATATAAATAGCTGTCAGATGTAATCATTTCAATATTACAGCATCATTTCAGTTCTTGTATACCATGTATACATTTTGAAAAAAACTGTAAATGCTGCAACCTTAAAAGCAACCATATCCTACAAGCTACAAATTCTAAAATGCACTGGGCTCTAATTTCTAGAAACATATTTACGAAGTTTAGTTATACAGAAATTCAGTTACTATCCAGAAATGAACTGAATGAGTTAACAATGACCATGTAATTCAAGCTATTGACTCTCATATCTATAAGGTTCTTTCTTAGGTATTAGTATGGCAATACATTTTCAGAGTTCTATCAGAATCTGTTCCACAGAATTTATCATCTGGAAACATAATATACAGGTGAAATCTATTTTTTTGCAAAAGTGTCCTTGATCACAGGGCCACTGACCAAATATCCACAAACTTCCACCTTGGGTTAAGCAAAAAGAAACATTTGAAAGGCTGCACTGAAATTTGTTTGCTATAAATTCAGTTATCATCTGAAATCGAAAGCATAGACTGGATATATATGATCTTAACCTTGAGCTACAGAAACCATATACAAGAAAAAAAAAGATTCATTCTGTCATTCTGAATGAATTCCAATAGTCTTGAAGGTGATATGTGCCAAGTCTTGAATATGTTGATTAACCAATAGTCTTAAATGTGCTGCTGTACCACAATGATGCAATTCAGTATGTCTTCAGTTGTCAACAGTCTGAAAGTGTTTATGTCAAAAATACAATGAGCACTTTGCAAATCCAATGAATAATTTAAATAAATATTTCCTCTCAAATTATAACCGAACTGTAAGCTCTGTTCATAAAACTGATATTAAAACAGGAATGAATAATTTGTTTATCAATCCATATATATCACATGACATATGTCACACTACATAGAATAATGAAAAAATCAGGTAGGAATTAACTCCACAAACCTCAGTCATGGACAAAAATTAAGCACACAATATAGATATAAATAACACATCAAGACCTTGTGAGCTAATAACCCCAAAATCAATAGGGCTTTTGGGGGCTAAGGGAACATGTACCAAGTTTCATTATCATCTGGAAACAAAAACTTACGGCTAGACACTCAACCACATGGACAGACAACAGTAAACAATAATACCCTGCAAAAGTTCAGTGGCAGGTATAAAACCCTGTATGATATTAAATGTTAGCAGAGAATTTCTAACCAACATCTTCACTGGCAAATCGCACCAGCCGTCTGGCAACATATAATGGAGTCTCTCCCCCTTCTAGCATCCTAGCCAACCAGTAGAGGGCAGCACTAGCATCTGATCCTCGCATTGATTTGTGTAACGCTGAGATGATGTTGTAATGTTCCTCCCCTGTAAAGTTGGGCAAAACTCAATGTTAGGACTCTGTTCTATTAGACAGCAAACCACAGGCTTCAAAACTACTTTTCAAGGCTTTTATGAGGAGAAACTGCTATCTATTCTTGATTAAATCCACACATGATACCATTAATGACTAAAGCAGATGCCATTCTAACTCTTATAAATTAATGGCAAAATTAAAGGTCAAAGGTCAGGTTGTGCAATAGCCCATTATTTATAGTGTCAAAGCAATAATTCATTATTCATTATCTAATTATCATAAATTGCCAGTGCACGCATAATGACTGGACAAGGAGCATTTCTTCTAATCATGACCATATTATGTTCCAAGTTTCAAAGCAATCCACTAGAAATCATAATAGTACAATGCATCCTAGTGTAAGGAAAACATTTCAGTAATTTATAAAACAAAAGGATGGCCACCAGCTGCATGTCAATTCTGACCCTGAGCATTTCAGGTAAATTGGTGTTGTATACATAAGATTTATCCACGTACCAAGTAACTTGACCTATAGCCAACTGACATTAGAAACTTTCCCATTCAGCTTAATTATGGGTGTGCAGTATGCAATGGTGGATGCCAAGACACAAAGATGGATACATACACATGGATGCCAAAGTGATCACTATGATAAACTTCTGCTAATGTGGGCTTAACAAAAATCAAGGAAGAACAAAGATTTGTCAACATGCATAGCTTTATATTGTAATAAGATAAATCAACTTTCAAAGCATCAAAAAAATGCAGGACAAATTGCATTCACAGAATTCTGTCATAGATTGCATTCAGCTGCAGGACAAAATGGGCAACAACATACCCAAAAAATCACAGGAACACAGCAATGTGCTGATATGCATGTGTTCATATGACGGCCATAATGCATACAAAGTTTCTCTGTGATCCATCAAAAAGTGCAGGACTAGTTACATTCAAAAGATTTTGCCACACAACTGGCATTAGTTTGCATGACAAAATGGGCAATAGCTCTGACAATCAAGAGTTTTGTGGTATGCACATCTTTGGATAATGAACATAAGATTTCCTAAATCTCATGACATTCCAATGCAATCTTTGTTACTTTGTCAATTAGTTCCTTTCAAAAGATCAAACTATCAAAAAGGGCCATAACTCTGAGCAAATCAAAAGATCAATGTGATTTTGCTGTTGAAAATGCATAGCTTTAGATGATGACCATAAGCTTTACAAAGTTTAAGTGTTCCATTGAAAACTGTGAAGCTAGTTGCTTTCACAAGATTCTGTTGTACACTGCATTCACCTACAAAACAAAAGGGCAACAAGTCTTATAAAAGTTGTATGAGCAACATGATTTGTCAATATACACATCCACAGGAGAAGATCGTAATATTTACCAAGTTTCACAACAATCCATAAAAAAACTGCAGGACTTGTTTCCACAAGATTCTGTCATGGATGGATGGGCACACCAACATCAAGGACAATCAGACAAAATACCTTTCAACAGAATCCCATACAAACTGGTCAACAAGAGTAGCTAAGGAAATATTTGTCAACCAATTTATTTTTATGGCATAGAAAATAAATGATATGCCGAATTACATCATTGTAAAACATGAATCTAAGTTCACTCTTACAGAAATTTATAATTTCCTCTGATATAAGACTTTTCCTTACAGCATCTAAACTCATTCCTGATTTTTAACAAATATAGTAAACGATCAGATCAGAAATTGGAATTAAGTCTGTATCACAGTAAACAAAAAATCTTTTCATATTTAAATGCAGAAATGCATCTAATGAATCTCTGTGTGGTTAGCTGCTAAGGTAGATATATTATGCTCATTTTTAAGAAAAGTAACATTTCAACCATTTTTCAGAAGTTGCGGATGACCCTTTTCCCAGGAGAAATTAGCTTATTTATCATAAATCTTCCTATTCTTTTCCTGTTCTCTCTGAATGATAAGAACTGACTCCAGACCCGCAGTGATGGATGCTATCAGAAATAGTGAATAAGAATGATTTCCATCCAGTCTGTCACCTGAGACCTAAGACTGGTAGTAATGGATGATATTAGAAATAGTAAAACAAAAAGGACTGCTATCCATTCATCATTGACTTAGAAATAGTGAATAAGAGCCACTGCTATCCAGCCTGCCATCAGTGATGACAAACTACACTTCTCCCTCATTTTAGTGAGCAGTGACAACTCACAGACCTTCTTATTACATGAGGGCAGGTGTGGATACCATTTTCTTTCCGACAGAAATGCCTTATGATAGACTCAGACTTGCTCAACAGTAAAAACTGCAACCAAAATTGATAAATGAAAGCTTGATATATTGCTTATTTTATTGTTGAAAACAGTGGTTAGTTCAAAGAGATTTGGAACTGACATCAATTTTTTTAAAACAAAGATCTTTTCCCAATTAAAAACAACATAATATCTGACAAAATATTGATCAATGAAAATATTGGGAAATGCCCAATTGTGGCAACACTGAAAAAAATATAAATGTGATATGCCATCTTCTACTGGAATGTAAACAAAATCAATCAACTGTCAAAGCAATTCCAGCAAAGACTTCTATGAAAACCTAGCCATGTGCTTACTCTGCAGACAAGCTGGATTTATTCTGACAACTGCTGAGAACTCAATTGTCATTTGGCATGGACACATAAGCTAATTAAAATATTATTTGTCTCAGCCAATTGCAACACACAAAATGTATTGTTATCACAGAGACAATCATGCGTAGGGGTGACCTAATTTGTTGTCATGATCACATCTAATATACAACTGGAAAGGCTAATTTTTGGATTGCTCTTCCAAATTTGAAGTGATACATTCGAAAATAACTTGCACTTGCAATTCAAAAATACTGATACACTTTTATCTTTTCTTTTTATCCAAATGTTGTGTTCAGAAACTGTACAACTGCCATGTGCTGACTGTTTTCATTAGTACAAAAGAGCTACAGTTGTACTTAGTTTGTGTGCCATTAACAAAGAATTGTGTGGCGATTTTTAAAATTCCTATCTTGAGGAAGTAACCAATGTAGTAATATTCATGTGGTTTGGCTCCAGTGGCTTCTGTGAAATTATGACCATGAAACTTGAATTCATTAGTGTCTGCTTATAGTGAATAAATGTGTTCCAACCTTCCTATGGAAGTATATCCAACTTTACTGATGCACAAGATTTTCAGCACTGCACATCTGTTTGATTTGTATTAAGTCTCTCATCAATATATTGACTTGATTTGACTTTATCATAAATATTCATGTCTATTTGATGAATACTTGTGTCAGACATTGGAGATTATAATTCTTGTATATCAACAAAAGTTGGTAACACCCCATCTGTCTCTCTCAATATCTCCCACCCTTGCCTATGATGTAACTGATGTTTACTGACTACATCAAAAGTTATCAATGGAGAAGAGTATCAGTAACTTATATTAAGATTTCTGGAACTGAGTTTATTTTTTTTCATGCTAAAAAGGGTCACCTACAGCCAGAAGATTCCTTGATACACACCTTGCTATTCCAAATGAAGAAAGATAACATTTTTCACTAACATAAGACTAGTATATATTTTGAGTCCAATAAATTAGTGCCCTACAGTATGTTCAGTACTCTGATTTCTATTGTTCCATTCAAAAAGTAAAATTTAAAACCTGCTAACTCAGCAAAATATGTTCTATTTGGTTAATGAAATTAAATGGTTTCCATGGCAACAATCCAGGTTGGAGAACTATTAGGGATACAAATCTCTCAAATTCTCAATTTGCACAGAAGAAGTACTTCAAATATTAACCACTGGTCACTCACTGGTATCAATTTTGCCCCATTATGATGAAAACATAAGGACCCTAGGGTCATTCACTGTTATCAATTTTGCTCCATTATGATGAAAGCATAAGGACCCTTGGGGCACTCACTGGTATCAATTTTGCCCCATTAAGATGAAAACATAAGGATCCTTTGGTCACTCACTGGTATCAATTTTGCCCCATTATGATGAAAACATAAGGACCCTTTGTGGTAATTTTATTATCTTTCACACGAATGATGTATCTAAATTCTGATCACATCACTTTCTGTAAAAATACTTCTCCAAAATTAAAACTATTAACTACAAACCTTCAAAAAAGCTCAGTTATTCTGAAATACTAATTTCACTTAGAAGTAGAATTAACAGCAGATGATAACAGACATGGAAATTCCTGTACAAATTATCCATATTTGCAAGTTTTTGAGGGTAAGTTTCTGCAAGGTAATATGGGTATGACTGATACAATGGTATACTTTTTATTAGTTCACCCCTTAGCAGAGAAAACATTTGCAAAGGAGAACCTAATACTAGTTATACATTATCTTCCACAAAAAAATAACCCTGAAAAAAATATAACTGAGTACTCATGTTGTCAAGGTTTGTAATTATGAGTTTTGATTTCTTTAAGTATTTTTTCAGAATCCTGGAAAGGTATATATATATTTGATCATGCAGAAACAGACTTAAAATGTTTTTACATTCTTTGTCAACACTCTTAGCATTACCATCTCGATTTTTATTGGCCACATGCCCTGGTTTAGCTATCCACTGAATTGGGATGGGTGACCCAGGCTAACAGAAACTTGGATAAGTCACATTTTTAAAAAAAATAAACATCATTTTAAGTTTGTAAGCCACTGCAGTTTTTTTTTATAGTCATTGTAGATCACATAAAATCCTGCTGTACACATGTCCAGGAAGAATGTCCAGCTAAATTATCAACTTTCATTATGTACATGCATGTAGCAGTACAAAATAATATCACGATTATTCCAAGGATATTTTACCTAATTGAAAGAGACATTCAACAAAGACATTTCCTACAAACTGAATCCTGTCATAATAAGAGGTAAAAGATATACAGTGTATGAAACAATTTCAAGTTAAGCATGGTACCACATGCACATTATCACTGGATTACCAGTACATATAAATAGCCTCCAGCCATCAGCTCAATGTGCAGAAGCAGAAAAGATTTTTAAACTGTTTCAATTAAACAAAATCATTTCAGTCAAGGTACATCATGTACATAGTTAGAAATTTTGTTAAATGTTACAGCCTTACCTGTGTACTCCTAAGAATTATAATCTGATATGTATTCAACTATTAGTTACACAGTGTTTATTGTCCAATTTTCACTTTGAGTTTAAATACTTGTTTTTTTATACTCTATTCTAAATACTGTCTTCATACATTTGTTACATCTCAACCTGCTAAGTAAACTCTTCTTTTGCATCTACACAAGTTCTTAGAGAAAAAAGAAAGCAAATATCAGAAATTTAAAATGTTTTTTTACTCTTGCACTAACAACACTCATAATTCATACAATTCATACAAATACACACTGATGATTCATTTGCAAATCAAAAACAAAGGAAAAACCATTGCTGAACTGAATAGAAAATGTACCTGTTTTGTCATATAAAATATGTGATTTCTGTAACCCTTCTTTTATATGTTCTGTTTTCACAACAACTGATCCTGCAGTTAATTCTCTTCTTTCATCTGATTGGCTTTTTGCGATTTGTGACTGTACTGCCATTTGCAAGCCATTCAAGGCAATCCTGGCATCCCCATCACACAAATGGGACAACATCTTAAGTGCCTGTGTCTCTATCCACACTCTTGGTCTGAAATAAATTCACAATAACTGGCCATATCAGACATAGCATGGTTTTTGTGCAAGTTGTCAATATGAGTAATGGATTCAGGTGTGCAAAGGTGTGACAAGAGGATAATTTTTGGCACAGGAATGTATTGCTAATTGAATATTTCAGGAAATTATCTTTCAGCTGTGGGAAATAAAATACATTCACTTTTTATCAAAAAGAGAACAGGAACATGAAGTGTTAAAGCTGTATGAGTAATACAAAAAGGAGAAACAATTATAATACAAAGAGTGATTTTTAATGCTTCAAGCAAATTATGTTTCTTTGACTAAACTCACCAGATCATATGTACATAGGTGCAGGGTTTAATGGAACATGAGCACAATCCTGGCTATATAGTGCCAATGTTACTTAAGAAATTTACTTCCAAAAGTACAAAGGGATAATTGCACAAAAATCTTCCCAACAAAAATGATAATACATCACGAGTACTTCCACTACTTCAAAAATCTAGCCTTCCCATGTTAAAAGAGACACTGACACCATTGTTTTGTTTGTTCTAGCAATAAAAGTACTAAAATGTTTGCTTATTGAGACAGAAGTGGTCTTTCCATTATTTATCTACTATTACAACAGAAGTGCATGAACTCCCAGGGATGTTATGTCACATAAACGTGGGAGGCCATGGGTGTGAGTACCAATACATGTATTATGATTTGTGTAGTCTGGTGTTGGGTCATTTATTCTGATATCATGAGCATACTTGCAGAAATGACTGTTTCAATGTTCAGTTTTGTTTTGTGTCAGAAAGGATTTTATTGCCATTTTTCATACGAGTTTTGGTTTATTGTTTCTTTGTAATGGGCTTGTTTCAATTTCCTTATAAGAGACACTGTTTGCTGCATCATAATTGATAATTTGTAATTTGTTTACATCCCCTTTGTGATACTGATCTCAGTTTTCAATCAGTTTGAATTTTTTATTATACCAATTAGGCCGTCTGTGTGCTTTTATTATGTTTTTGTGGAGCAACATTTATATGGTAAATATTATTCAACAAGAATATTTTACTTTGAAAATGGGTTTTTTCTACCTATACATTACCTAATTATAATGTATAAGGAGAATAATTAATAGGTGGAGGGAGTTATATCCCCTTCAGTTGACCCTGAATCTGGCTTCTGAAGTATGAGAAGCAGTTTCCCGACTCCTCTGAATTACAGACAAAACATAGCAGACCTCAATGAACAAATTTTGGCACCAGCAAACCCTGTGGAAATATGAATAATGTGTGTTGTTACACTGCTGCTGAGTTATCTAGTAAGGTAGTCAGTGATGCTGCTGATACAAGACCCACCAGGACAAACTGAGTTATCTAGTAAGGTAGTCAGTGATGCTGCTGATACAAGACCCACCAGGACAAACTGAGGCTCTTGAGAGGTCTTTTTGGAGAATGTTGAATCTGACCTCCATCCCATGACCTGAATAACGTCACTCTGTGAACAGTTCTGCTTGAATGTTATGTTTGAATAAAGTTTACAGGCACAACAGAGTCAATATGCAAAATAAATGCATACAGTATTGGATTAAATCCTTGCTAAAAAGAGCAGATAACCCAATGAATCCAAAATGAAAGTGCCTTAGTGAAAATACTGTCCCCTCCTTGTTCAAGAGCAACAAAGGAGGAAGATTTCCTTCTTCTTATCAGCTCATTATGTTACAGGTACCACTTCAATGTCACTTATGACACCTTTGGGATAAAGGGTCCAATGTGGATAATGGTTTAAAAACAAACTACTGATTTACCATAAGCAGGAGACTGTTATTTTACAGTGAAACCCCTGAGGCTATTAGGAGACAAAAGTATTGAAAACACAACAATGGCTTGGTGGGTAGAAGTGATACTAATATATAGAGCTGCACTGTATTAATGGTATACTATGGTATTTTCTTCTGGTGGTATGTACCATAGTAATTTTACACTGTACTACATGCAGTAGGTTGGTAGTTTCTGTCTGCATGGAATTTATGTAAATTTCCAATGAATCTTGTTACAACTTTAATGGTATTCATGACAAAATAGTTTAAGAAATGTATCTTTTTTCCTTTGTTACAAAACAGTTATATCTGTAACAATATAATGGTAACAAATATAATTCTATTTATGATCCTTTAATCACATCTCTGACACCTGTCACATATGCTAGCATGTTAGCCGAACAAATCCCCTTAGTCTGCTATCTAATGAGGCATATGCATAGCTTGCTAGGTCAGCTTCAGCAAGTTGGGAAACAGTTCTTTATGGTTGTTTTGTAGAATTTTCTATTTTATAGGTTTTGTCTCACAGATATCTCTGCTATAAAATGTTTGTGATCTGGTGACTTGATGTGTCATAAGAGATGACATCCTAAAATTCAAACTGATTTCCTATATAAAAAAGGTAATTCCCATAAATGTTACACAACTTACCTTCACACTCTGTTGCAACCATATCTAAAATAACAGTCAAGATATCTGAAACTTTGCATCAAACTTTTATTCCTTTTTGGTGGTTCATCTAACCTAATGTCTGACATCATGTCAGAACTATCGTCCCCTATTAGGCAATAAATTCCACTTCATCCTTTACTTTCTTCACTCTGCCATTCAGTTTGCATATTCGTGTCAGCACTGACCTGAAGTTGAAATTTATCAGTAATTTTCCACCCACTTAACAATTATAATCTCTTTTTCCAAAAATGGACCAAAGTTCATGCTCAAATGTGAGTGAACAGCATAAACTGCAAGACACCTCTACAAAAAATGTGCAGGATTTCCAAGCATCCTTTTGTATTGACCCACATCTGCATACTTTGGAATTTACACAGGTATTTTGATCAAACAAGTATCCTTAATATTTAATACTTTTAGATTCTTATTTATTCAGTTTATCTTAACAGTACAGTTCAAACTTCAGACTGAATTTATATCTATGACTCTGAACTAATTTGTGGGAGTTCTCATTCATCGCTGCTTTCCAATGTGCAAATGCAAAAAGTTTTTGTGTGATATTTGCACTTGTGCAACTGGGCAGCATCTCTGAAAATCCTTTGGCAAATGAATTCTTTCAGTGTATGATCCTCATCAAGCTTGTTTTACAAGTGATATCTCTATGTAATGGAGCCAATTTTCAACAGTACAGTAATAATTTTGTGATGTAACTTCCACTGTCATGGCAGGCTTTGCGATATTCACATATAGCTGCATTTTTTTCAACATGTCAGTTTGAAATTTATGAATTCAGGGAATATATATACTTTATTATCATGCATATTCCATCATAGTTACATCCATTGCTAATGAAAACAAAGAGCATAATACAATTTATGTGTGCTGGGAAATTTGGGAGAGAAAAGGAAATGAAGAATATGCAACTACTGTGGACAGAAATGTTCATTACCGATCAATAAGCATCTGTTAATCAATTCTCAGACTTCTATTCTGATCTCATCCCTACTGTTCACTGCTTCAGATCTGGGACAAGGAAGATGAAGTGGAAGCCTGACATTCTACCTTGTCACAATGAGCTACAAAATGGGGTCAATCACAACTGGCGTATATTCAAATAAGGACAGAGGGTGAATGGACCAGCCATATCCGTCGGCAGAGGTGTTAATGGTTAGTTTTAGGCTATGCCTAACTTGCATAGTCATGGAAACCAGATCAAGCACGGACACAAGAGCTATGACACTGCAAACCAGACGTTATGTGTCTTGGAAATTTCTCTGGTCCAGGTGTATGGAAAATGGCTTTAACCATCCCAGATCTGCAATGTCTCTGTTCACTTATGGTACTTTTGGGTTGAAAGCTGGCACACAAGTTTTTTTGAAGGCTGGACTGACATTTGAAACAAGTTGTCATAAGAAAGGTATATCATTGCTAGGGTCTTGAAGTTGATCTTCAAAACAGTGCAAGATGTCAGCAACTCAACCAGAGTAACTGTTTGGAAGAAAAGTGGTCTTTTTTCATTAAAAATATCACCAGATGGGGAAATTCTAAAGATGGCTACTGACAGAACAGGATAAGAAGATCAATACTCTCAGTAGGTAGCTAGAGTTCTTAAGTGGAAAGCTGAGTCTTCCCTGGACACTGTCAGATCAAACAAAGGGACTTCTGAATTAAAGTCTTCAGTGTCACAGGGGTAGGATGACAAAGAAGTCTCCTGCAATGGCAGTGAAGATTAAATGGGGAATGTAAGTCGTCAGTGACAGTAAACAAGGCTGGGATTCCATCCAAACAGGGAAATGGCAATCTCCAAATCTGGGATTTGTGCTTTGTCTAAAGTCTGAGATGGGTAACATGTAAATAAGAAAGGGAAATCACCATAGATCGTACTGTGAGTGGGTCATATCAGAGCTGGGACTAGCGATGGAACAGTTTGCTTTGCCTTTGGAGGTCTGGTACTGTACATCACGGTAGGCTCATACATCAAATCTGGTGCCATTTGCACTGTGCATTAAGATAAAGACAAGCTAAAAGTGGTTAGCTGGATTTCGGATGCCATCTACATTTTGGATTCTGGACTAGGCATGCTGAGAAAATGAATATCCATACCCAGAACAGTTACTGTTAAATGTGATCTGTTAAACACTAATTCATCTGTAGCACAGCAATGATAGTTGCAGAAAATCAAGATAGACTAGGAAAACGAATACATTTTATCATACCTCTCAGACTCCAATGCAGGTGGAATGTTGACGTCAAATACTTCTGCATCAAGTTCTGGAAGAGCTTTCAACAGGATTTTCTCTATCTGCTCTGCCTCAAGCTTTTCTAAGACAATAACTCGACAGCGACTGAGGAGTGCCGAGTTTACCTGAAATGAGGGATTCTCTGTTGTTGCTCCTATCAACACCACTGTTCCATCCTCTACATGGGGCAGCAGAGTGTCCTATTAAAACATGAAACCACTTTTAATAGAGTCTCCATGTTGAGAATTAGTGGGCAGCTGCATCATGCTGATTATTTTGAAAATCATCTTGCATATCTTCTTATGCACCATAGTACTACTCTCATTAGAAACACAGAACCAGAATTAATATTCTACCTTTACTTGCAAAATGTCCTGGGTGCCTTGTAAATAATAGGACACAGGCTTTCTATATGCACTGTTAGGAGAGAATTTAATTAAAAGCACATATTTGTAGGCATTAAAAACATAAATGTTTAAGAAACAAAAAGGCAGGTAAAAAAAAAACCCACAAGGAAGTTCCCTGGAAATCAGGAATAATTGGAACTATTAGAAATGTGTTCATAGAACGTGGATGCCCACCACAGTACCTGAAATAACCTAAATGCAAAACTTAACTAAGGTGTGATCTAAAGCTGGATGAACAAGGGTAACACTGTCCTGGTGGGCATAAAAAAATAAAAATGTTGATTTAACTTTTAGCCTAACAATACAAGACCAGGCACAGAAGGTTACTGAAGCAGAATTTCTTGCTACAATGGATTCTACCAAAGTACGAATTAAGTGCACCATTATGTTCAACATATCCTCAGCGTGACACTTTTATACAGTATACAGTATTGCTCACTTCTATATATTTTATATAATTTGATTCAATATGCCATAAATTATATTTCTGTAAGCATGGTTCCTTGCTAACTTCCTGAAAATCTCATTAAATCATAATTATGATCTGTTAAACATCAACAATATTTTCTTCCTAAGCGAAAAGGAGACCCAATAAGAAAAATAACCTGCTGTGACTTATTGAATCTGTGAATTTCATCAATGAACAAGATGGTTCTCTTCTTGAACATCTTCTGATCAGTCTTGGCTGCTCTGATTACTTCCTTCACATCATTAACACCTGCTGATGTAGCGGACAACTGAACAAATTTCCAGTTCTGTTGGTTATTACAATTATGGGCTATGATTCTTGCCAAAGTAGTCTGAAATAAATAGTAATATTCATATAATATTGAGTGAAATGGTTTGAAGGCAGATCACCAAATTTATAAACCTCCCCCCCCAAAATGAAACCATCCAAATAGACATGTCAATACAGTAATAACTGTATTGAGAAATCACTCATTCTGCAAACAAAATATCAGTATAGCCTCTCAAGACAAGTGGTCACTCAAACTAGATCACTGAATGTAATAAAATTGATCCATTCATAAAATATCTAGTCATAAATGCTGGGTGATTTCATAACACAATGGTCTTCCAAGCCAGTTTTTATTGTGTTCTGAATGTTGAAAATAACATTATCCAGGATGAAAGCATGGAAGGCTACAACTTTTACCAAAATTTATAAAGAAGTGCATGGTAGCCAACAAACAAAATGATGTCATTTAATCATCACAATTAAAAACTCAACCTCCCTCTACATCTGCTATTTATTATGACAGGTCTTTGTTGACAATTTGGATAGTCATTGTAATGTTTTGTACTGCTAAATAAATCTACATAATGATAAAATTAATAATGCATCTCAGTGTAATACCTGGACACATGTATATAATGCTAAGTAACTGAAGTGACTTACAAACAGGGTTAATTCAAGAATCTGACTCTACAACTACTGATTATAAGTATAAAATGACAAAAAGGTGAATATTTATTGCAGAAATCAAGAAATCCATGATCCAAATGTCTGTGGTCATTGTCTTTCTTTCACGATACATACCTTCTGTATATAATAGTATAGGGATTTGAATTAATCATGCCCATGTAACCATTCCCCTTAGAATTCATTTCAGACATTTGAATCTCCATTTTCCCTACATGTATGCTACAAGTACTTTAGAAACAGATGAAAGTTGCAAAAAATAAAATCAAGATTTTTTTAAATTTAAAAAAAACCAAACAATAAAATCAGATTGTTTGGATTTAATTCGATTTTTTAAAAAATTTAAATCTTTTTTTTACTGAAATTCAACTAATACAAGAAAAGATGAGTGTTTTCGATTTATTTGCATAATATATAGTTTATTACATAATACAGTGTGACCCCACTATAGCACGCTCCGTTATAATACGAATTTGGATATAACACGGTTGTGGTGTGGCTCCTGAAATTTCATATACATGTATTTTTCTCGTACACAAAAAAAAAATTCTTTAATAAAAGTACGAAAAAAACAAAAAAAAATTTATGATCATTTTATGGAAGAGATCATATATGAATAATACAAGACGATCATGGCATGGTTCCTGAAATTTTATATGCATTTTTCTCATACACAAAAAAATAGTGTTTTCTTCTTAAAAGTACGAAAAATAACATGTAAAAAGTTTATTCAGGAATCGTGCAGGGCTTCGCCAATGTCACAAATTGTGATTATTTTTCCTTATTAGGGGCAAAATATACCATCTGGCAATTTTTTTTTATTGGCGACATTGTTGGCTGTTTAAACTTGTATATACAACCATTGGTTTGGAGTATAGAAATTCAGAGGCCTAATGAAAGGAAGCTGCAAAGTTGATATAAAATGCACTGAAATTTATCTATTGTTACACAAACAAATTCTTTGTCCATAGTGACAAACCATCTTAACAGTACATTGCTGTATCAAAATCCACTTATGTTGACATACAGCATGAGTACTGTATGTTTTGAGATATCAGCTTTTTTTCATATTTACATTTCTGGTAGCGGAGATCAACCGGACGAGGCATTATCTCCTAATCTATCTTTCGTCGGATTTTTGGCCGCTCGCCAGTAATTAATATATTTACAGAGACTGACATTTGTGTGTGGATAGTAAGTAAAATTCCTCTTGTTTTCACTCAGAATTAAATCCTTCAGAACATTCACGTTTTCTGTAGTAATCCCTGTCATCAGACCAGAACACCTGTGTCTCTATTGTCGATTGACTCTTTCTTTTAATTTCTGATGCATGCGTGGAAGGCAGCATCACTCCACTATCACAAATGTAAAAAAGAAAAAAAGAAAAAGAAAAATAAAAAATAAAAAAGCTGTCACTTGTCTATTCAATAGGCAGGGAGGAACAGTAACTCAATTGACCATACGACTGCCAATTCATTTTTAAAAAAAAAAAATGTACCCAGATAAAATAGTATTTGAAATTTCAAAGAAAACATTACCTTTGAAGCACCGATTGTTATGAAAACGTACTAAGCAAATGGGAAAAAAATCAGTCTCAATCATGCAATACAATTTTTTGATGTTGCCGCCACAATAAGAAACGGGCATTTGTTTGGTTCTCCAAAGTTGTCCTTTAGCGGTGACTTCAATAATGCATGCACCCTTCATCAAAGAAAGCCGACTACAATCTTCAGTAAAAACAAAGAACCTTTCTTCAAAGGAAGTCAGTACCGAATTAAATAAAAGCAGTGGAATCTGATGGATTGTTTCATTTTCCAACGTGACTGGAACACTTTTACCGTGTCGTGAAAGTTTCCTTTTTACAGGAAAAAAGTTCATACTTACGAACTCTACCGATGGCACTTAAAACGCGCTTAAAATGCAAACTTTTACTGACTTGGAACGTACTGAAAAGTAAATGTGCTTCATCATTCGTTATGTGATTGTGCTTTTTTCCACTAAACTGTGACAAAATTACTGAATATTTTAAATGGGCGTGTGTGCATAGTTTCAATGTAATTACTTGTACTGTGGATTCAATGTATGTGACGTGATTCGCGGGTGAGTACACGGTGTTGATACTTTATTCATTGCTATACATTAGACATGTATATATAAACAGTATACATGTATATGTACCAATGCGTGGTTCTCAGAATAAAGTAAAATATTAGATATGCCTTCTTTGTTTTCACTACAGGTATATTTCTCATTTAATATGCATCGATTTAAGATGATAACTGTGCCAATGAAGCACGTATTTTTGCACCAGCATTTATTACCTACCCCCCCACCCCCCGCACATTTTTTCAGGTACATGCATCATTTTCTTCAGCTAACTGACCTGGTTGCATATAACAAGGTTCGGTCTATAACACGGTCGGGTTCTATGACTCCCAACTACCGTGTTATAGCGGGGTCACGCTGTATTAAGTTAAAACATTTGAAATCACTACATATAAATACTAAATTTTCAATGTATATTTCTGATTAAGGATAGGTGCTATGTGTTAAGTCTGTATACAAATACTCCAGCTTTCTCAGTACAAAGCATGTTCCTGATTTTGAAATGAACAAATCCAAATGTAGAAAATATATGTTCAACACCCAGCACTAGTGGCAACATTCCACAACAATTGGTAGCTCAGTTTCATATTATTAAGTCTTTTTATTGAGATTTCACTCAGGAAAAGGAGACACATCCCTGGAAAGTGCAGGCTTTAACATGTAAAGCTTGAAGGTATGGCTTGGGCTCTCAGGTTTACCACTATTGATAAGTGTGTCAGATGATGCTGACTGCAGTATCAGAGGTCTCGGAATCACTTAATCACATGTATTTAGACGCAAATTTTTATCTTGGATGCAGCCAATCCCTTATGCAGGAGTCCTCTGTATGCACGCAATAGCTGAGGGCAAATTCAAAAGCTTACCAGTCCTGCTTCAACCACTAGATGAGTGGGAAAATGTGTTGATCAACTGATCATTTTAGCTGTGCTGATATTTACAACACAATTCAGTGGCTGAATGGCCCCTAGATGTACATGTTGTCATTATAAGCGTACATCAAAAGAACATGATGCAATAGCTAGGCAGTAAGTTCAAAGACTTTGACTAGCTGCCGAGTGGTCGGAAAATGTGCTGATATTTACAATGACTGAATTCAGAGGCAGAAAAAAAAAGATATGTACATGTAATCATTATAAGAGTACATCAAATGAACAAATTTAGCTTTCATTATTGTGTTCATTTTTTAGTGTAGCCAAATAAGTAGTGCATGTGACCTCGAAAACAAGACACATTCAGACTTGGACAAAAATAAATGCCATTTGCAAATTTGGATAAGTATTTTCGGGTTAAATGGCAAATTGACAAAGATTGTAATGAGATTCAGAAGACTGCTAAAGTTACTAGAACTGAAAGTTTGGATGGAACAGTGGCCAAGTGTAAGAAAGTGTGTGATGCCTGGCTTAGTATTTGGAAGCCATCACTCTAGGCTCGCATGATGTAGAGTCTGATTGGGCGTCCCTTCGGGATGTTGTCTACTCCACCGCCGCCGATGTGGTAGGCCCTACCACGCGCAAGCACCAGGACTGGTTCGATGATAACAATGATCGCATTCAAGAACTGCTCGACGAAAAACACCGCACACACAGAGTGCTGCTAAATGACCCGCATTCCACATCTAATAAAGCTGCATTCGCCAATATCAGAACAGTGCAGAGAGAGCTCCGACAGATGCAGGACACATGGCTGAGCAAGAAGGCAGAAGAGATCCAGTCATATGCAGACTGCGATGACACGAAGAGGTTCTACGAGGTGCTCAAGACAATCTACGGTCCCACTAAATCAGGATCTTCCCTCCTCCTCAGTGCAGATGGGAACACGCTGATCACTGATAAGGAAGAGATTCTCAAGCACTGGGCAGAACACTTCGACAGTGTCCTCAACCGTCCTTCCTCTATCAACGTTGAAGCCATCGCTCGCCTGCCCCAGGTCCCAACCAATGCTTCCCTCTCGGATTTGCCAAGTTTCACAGAAGTAGAGAAGGCAATTAAAAATCTATCCAGTGGCAAAGCCCCGGGTTCTGACTCCATCCCAGCGGAAGTCTACGCAGCTGGTGGTCCCCGACTGACGCAGAAGCTTACTGACCTCTTCCAGTCTATGTGGAACCAGGAGAAGATTCTGCAGGAGTTCAAAGATGCCTCTATTGTCCACCTCTACAAGCGGAAGGGGAACTGGCAATCATGCGACAACCACTGTGGCATCTCCCTATTATCCATCACGGGAAGATATTGGCCAGAATTCTGCTAAATCGAATGACCATCCACTTGGAGCAAGGCTTGCTACCAGAGAATCAGTGCAGCTTCAGGCAGGACCGGGGCACCGTGGACATATCTTCGCAACCAGGCAACTCCAGGAGAAATGCCAAGAGCAGAATGTCAGCCTCTACACCACTTTTGTGGACCTCACAAAGGCTTTTGACAATGTGAGTCGTGAAGGTCTATGGAGGATCATGGCAAAGTTCGGATGCCCTGAGAAGTTCATCACCATGGTCAGACTGTTCCACGATGGCATGTTCGCCAGAGTACAGGATGATGGAGAGTTCTCCCTGCCCTTTCCAGTGACAAACGGTGTCAAGCAGGGCTGTGTTCTTGCCCCGACCCTGTTCAGCATTACGTTCACAACGATGATGACCGATGCTTTCCGTGAGGGTGACATTGGCATTGACATCCGGTTCAGGACTGATGGGAACATCTTCAACCTGAGAAGACTGCAGGCTAAGACCAAAGTCCAGGAAGACACCATCCGCGACTTCCTCTTTTGCTGATGACTGCGCTTTGAATGCTGGTACTCAGTCTGACATGCAAGAAAGTATGGATCAATTCTCCAAAGCCTGCACAGACTTTGGACTCACAATAAGTACGAAGAAGACCGAAATCATGTACCAGCCTGCACCCTCAGTCCCCTACACCGAACCCAGCATTACCGTCGATGGCCAGAAACTCGCTGTTGCTGACAAATTCATCTACTTTGGCAGCACCTTGTCTCGCACAGTCTCCATCGATGAAGAGGTCACTCTTAGGATTGCTCGTGCAAGTGCAGCCTTCAGCAGACTTCACAATACTGTGTGGAACAGAAGAGGAATCAGCCTGCCAACCAAGCTCAAGGTGTACCGTGCAGTAGTACTGCCCTCCCTCTTGTACGCCTGAGAGACATGGACGCTGTACAGTCGCCATGCAAAACAGCTGAACTCCTTCCACATGCGCTGCCTCAGAAAACTGCTCCACATCAAATGGCAGGACAAGACTCCTGACACAGAAGTCCTCCAGACAGCAGAGATGACAAGCGTCTATGCCATGCTCAGAAGGTCAAAACTCCGCTGGGCTGGTCATGTCTGCCGTATGCCAGATGAGCGCCTCCCAAAGAGACTGTTTTATGGGGAACTCGCTGAAGGCAAGCGTTCCAGAGGAGGCCAAAAGAAACGGTTCAAGGACACGCTCAAAGCCTCCATGAAGTCCTGTGGCATTGACCCAGACAGCTGGGAGCAGCTTGCCGAAGACTGCGCTGCCTGGCATCACCAGATCAACTCAAGCGCAGCTGCATTTGAAGAGCACTGGATCAACGAGGCCAAGCAGAAACGCCAGCAGAGGAAGAGCAGAGCCAGCGCCGACATTCAGTCCATCCAGCCCCCGGCAATTCCCTGTCCTCATTGCCCTAGACTCTTCAGAGTGCAGATTGGCCTCACCAGCCATCTGCGCACTCACAAACCAGCCCAGATCTGAAGTCATGGTCGTCTTCGAGACCGAAGGACGAACATCATCATCATCATTTGTTCACTGGTGAAGTTCCTACCCAAGTACCTGCAATCAAAAATAGTGGCAAGGAAGTGAACTGATTGAGGGTCTCCTTTGCATTAGTGTTGAATTTGCTGATCACTCTTAGTTGTGGTAAAGCTGCCAGATCCATTTCAAGCTTGTGCCATATGTCAACAGCCTCGCTGATCATGCAGTTGTTACTCTGCACCTTATTAAGATCCACTGCAATTGGCTTCATTAGTTCAAGATACTCTTCTGCATTACTTTTCATTCCAAGCCCACAACTATCAAAATGTAATTGAAATTGAAATTAACCACTCATGCTGTATTTTGCCATTTAAAGCCAATTATAGAATTACATGTACAAACTTCAAACAGACAAGCTGAGTAGATCCAATATCCTTATTCTGACTCACATTTAAATGCTATTTACAAGTGATTTAGGTCACAAAATCTGTATAATTTATTATCATATGTAAAAATATGGATCTTTTGGAGTGATTTAAACCATGATTTAAATCATCTAATTTGAATCAATCAATGCAGCAGTGTCTCTTGTCTAAGATTTCATTTTGTCTTCCTTCAATAAATGATAATCAACCATGTGATCTCAACTGGTGCACAAGACAACCTAAATCACAAAGGCACTTCTGTTACCAACTGACAACGATCTTCTTTGGCAATGAGCACACTTTATTCAAGAGGCATGAAATGCACTCAATTTAGTTTTATATAAACAATAATCACATTTAAATCTTGATTTTCCAGGGTCTTTTTATGCACCCTATGGGCACCATGTAGTAAACTTTCATGCACCAAAGATACATGGCATAAGGGCACAACATAAAGTGAACTTTGCCATAAACATGCCCCATAATCTTATGAGATCATTCATATGCCCCCCTTGTGACTACTGTATGATCATAACAGCAATTATTTAATGCTGTTAAGAAAATTCTCTTTTTCAATAAATATTTAATCGAATGTCTCAAGGGAAAGTGGTCTTTATTTGCCAATCTACCCACTTCAAGAATTACAAAGTGCACAATACAATATTTCAAATTTAATTTTAAGATACAGATTTCTCCGTAGTGAGAGTCCTAGCCTCAATGTCATTCAAGTTTGGTCTTGGACTCTCAGTTTTCAGAACTGTCATCCTGGATTTCTATTTTAAAAATCCTACAGAGAGCTTTAAAGACACCAGCATAATATAAACTTGTGAAAGTGACCATGGAATGAAAGTTTTAAGTTGGTAAATGTTGCACAAGGATTTAATGGGTATTATTCACTATCATCTGTCAACAGCATACATGGTTATCAGCCACTATTTTGAAGAACATCCTGCTGCTATCATTGTCTTTAATTTCTCCAGTGAGATACTATCCATCAAAGAAATACTATAACAGAAATGTTTTGTTGAAAAAATATTAAAATGAATAACTTCATGGCAAGCTTGAAAGCCTAGTCATGAATTAAATATCAAAGAATCACAGTAAAATGCCCTCATGAATGTTATTTACCTAATTCTTGAACTAGTACTTTTTAGCGCAAATATGAATTTTAAAAAAGTTGTATATATTACACCAGAATAATAAATCACTATTTCTCATTCCAATGCTGACCTTTCCACAACCTGGAGGTCCCCAAAGGATCATGGAAGGGATATCAAGGTTTTTTAGTAAAGTTCGTAGCATGCTGTTCCCTCCCACTGCATTTTCCTGCCCAACATAGTCGGCCAAAGTCTTTGGTCTGACTTGTTCTGCTAGAGGTTTGCCGTGAACTTTTCCAACATTAGCGGAATTCATCACTGGTATTTCCACACGTTTTGGTGTACTATGTATGTCTCTACTACTGCTTTGTACAACTGGACTATGAGTGTGGTTCTTATTTTGCTTGAATTTTAAATTAAGTATTGAAGTCCCACCTGATAAATCACATACTAGAGGGGTATCCGGGTCATCATTAATTTGTATGATAGACTTGTTTCCTTCGTTTGTCGAGCTTTTTAAGGAATTCGTACAGGGACTTGATAACACATCAAAATCGTTCTTAGTTTTCTTACTATTGTCATTAGGTTTTGGCTGTATATTGGAAGATGAAGGTTTCAGACTTCCCCATGCCTGGTCAGATTTGCGTTTCCGATTTTCGGGCGAATCTGGGCTCTCTCGAGATGGTTTATCGCTTTCGGTGGCATTCAGGCATCTATTTACATGAATTGTAATCAAAGATTTTACAAATTCCTTGTTGCAAATTGGACACTGTGAATATGCTGAATCCATTGAAACTTTACCGCTACAAGTCAACATTCATTCATCTGAGTTATGCAGACGCTTAAAATTGGGCCACACTAAAAAGTTGCAAGAATAGCTCATCCGCCACATAAAAATGGTGGTTGAATTGGGCTTTATTCGAGCCTTATACATCTAACTTTGGAGGAGGAAAAACAAACACTTGTACAAATATACAATCGCAGTTTAATAAATGAAAATAAAAATAATAATAATAATGTATTATTTTATATAGAACAATCTCAAAACACAGCAAAAGTGGCGCTCTACAGTTTCGTATTTTGCATAGGGGTTAGAATTTTAAAGAAAAAGAATTTCCCGGATTTCCTCACTGGTTATACTGGCTATTTTAAAAAAGACCTTGTATGTCTTAGGTATTGTTCAAAGAACCTTTAATTCCCTTTATTTTGGTGTACAATTGATGGGTGTAATATGGGTTATAGAGTATACAGCTTGACCTTACTCCAGATGTGCATCTTTCAAAATAGTGCTAGCTCCACTTGGTCATTTTCACTTCTTAGACTTCAGAGATAAATTGTTAAAAAAAAGAGAGCTAATAACTTTTTTTACATTTTATATATTTGGTAATTCATCCATTGCAGGAGTGAAAACCAACAAGCTTTGTAAAATTAAACAAATATTTTATTTCCCCAGAATACAAAATCAAAATTTAAAAAAAAACTTACAATATTGCTAAATCCCAAACAGTCCTAAAAGTTCTATGACAAGTCCATAAGTATAGAGTATTCTTAATGAATTCCAGTGGTGTCCTGAATGAATTCTGATATTGAATATACTGATGTACCAATAACTTAGAATAGTGTTTATATACTAACAGTCTTGATGTACCACAATGATATAATCCAAAAATGTCTTTGAATAAATTACAATAATTCCAAGATAGTAATTTAGTCCTGGAGTCCTGGAGTCAAAAAACACTTTGCAATTGCTATGAATAATTGATATAAATAAATTAAATCCTCTCACCTGAAACACAACTAAAATTGATTCCTCTAAAGACTGATGTTAAGACAGGAATTAGTAAATTCCAATCTAAACAGCTTTATACACCTCCCTATCTGACCTATGTCAGAATTACCATTTTCAAAAAATCCTCTGTCATCTTAATGGAAAAAAATTACTCCAAACTGTAACAAAATTTGTTTCTGGAACCATTTAAGATCAGGATTAAGGCTGTATCTAGAACTCAAACTAAAATAATCATGTTTACAATTAATAGTTATCTAAATACATAACCTACAATGATAGACAAATATTACCTATGTAATATATTGTTTACAAAATAAATGTCACTGGTCAGGTATGCCCTTATAATCTAAGATCATTAAAAAAATTAAACACAAAACAAATTAAATATACATAACAAGGAGAATCATTTAGAAAACTTTTGTTAGTAAATAATTAAGATATACCTTTCTGCAAAGACAGGAGAACAGCAGGTGGTGGGCTCTTTAGTTTATGTCAGAAAGGGTTTCATAGCAAAACAATGTGAAGATCTTGAACTGAATGAAATCGAGTCTGTTTTGATACAGATTTCTCCACAAAATTTCAAACCCTTTCTTACTGACTCCATATATAGGTCACCAACATCCCACTAAATTGATACATATTTTGAATTAGTAATAGATAAAAAGTTCTGAAGGATGACAATGAATATTACATTCTTAGTGATATAAACAATTTACTAAATGAACAGATACATCAAAACTGGAATGATTTATCGAACCTTTTGGAATGACCCAATTAATTAAGAATAACAGCAAATACCAAAACTCTTATTCATCATAGCTATCCTAACACTCCAGAAAATGTTTCTAAAATTTATGTTTCTAAGATTGGATTGAGTGACCACTATGCCAGTCTTCTTACATGAAAATCAAGTAAAAGACAGCATGTCAATAAATCAATTTCTTACAGATCTTTTAAACATTTTAACAGCTCATGATTGACTTGGAACAAATTCCATGGGTTACTGTTGCAATATTTGAAGACAAATTTACACAGTCATAGAAAACTGCAAAGGTAACACTACTCCACAAAGCAGGAGCCAAAGATGATCTGAACAATTTTCTGCCATTTCTATCCTTTCAGCCATTTCAAAATTAATTGAAAAGCATGTCCTTTATGACTCATCTCAATGGCCACAAACTTCTCCATGATAACAAGTCTGGTTTTAGGCAAAATTATTTCTGTGAAGTGGCACAAATATTAATGATTGAGACATGGTTACTGGTGTTAGATGAAGGAAAGTCAGTTGGGAGTGTTATAGTAGTTTTTCAAAAAGCATTTGATTTTCTTGATCATGAACTTCTAGAAAAATTAAAACTGTACTGAAATAGTGACATGGCTTAAAAATGGTTTGCTTCATACTTGAATGACAGATTTCTAAAAGTAAGAAAATATTTTATTTGCAAAAACGAGCCTGTACAATAATACTAGATGGGCAACCTGGAAACATTATAGAGACAATGGATACTTTACACATCCTACCTTTTAAAGAACGTTTTCATTTACAGTAAGCCAAAATGATGTAGAAAGTCTATCTGCTAAGTCTGCCCCATTTTACCTGAGAAGTCATTTTAAATGCAGAGAAACCAGCAGCACCCCAAACTTTAGATCAATGACAGTCCAAAACTTCCTAATTCCAGAACCAAAGAAATAATTATTTAAAAACAATTTTTAATACTCTGAAGCCATTATATGGAATAATATCCCAATAGAAATCAAAGAATCTTCTAGCATGTTTGCTTTTCACCATGTGTATATTAAATGGATGAAATATGAATCTTGATTATGGCCTACCGATCTCCTCCAGCTACATTTATGTATGTCAGTATGTGTTCTACAAGACTTTAAGTTTGACTAGCGAACACTGACAGTAACTTCATCTGTGTCTTTACAATTTACATATATAGTTAACTAGTCCGAATCTGTAGTTACCCTCAATAAATAAAGTCTTTATTATTACATGTATTATTATTGTTATTATTATTATTATTGTTATTATTATTATTATTATGATTATTATCCGTCCTGATATCAAGAAAACTTCTATGTTCCACATTGCCCTACATCAAACATTTGAATAACTATTGATTTAAGAAACAGAAAGAGCCAAATGCAAAAATTGAAAGCTTAAGACAATTGATACATTACCTTATGGAAGGGGAGGTGGTGATAGTCAAACCAATCTTGAGTACTCGGCCATACTTCCCCAAACTTTTGTCTTTCGTGGCTGATCAGCTGTACATACTGCCCAGAACATCCAAGATTCTGTTTCTTCTATATAACCTTACCATAATGCACCCATTGAATAAGCTCTGAATCAGGCAGGCTATGGAAAACAAAGTTGCCACAGTCAATTTTTTACATTTCATGCTGCACCTGGAGACAGTCAACACAGTTAAAATATCAGACATATCTCCATCGATTGCTCTGCTTTTATGACCAAAACCAGATTTATACAGCTTGGAGGAGGGGGAGGAAAGTTAGTGATGGTCACACTAATCTTGAGCACTCAGCCATGGTTCCCCAACTATTGTCTTTTGTGTCTGATTAGTTATACATACTTCCCAGAACATAGAGATTCTGTTTCTTCTACAGAACCTCACCATGATGCACCCAATGAATAAGCTCCTTTTGGAAGTGTTTCTATTATCAGGCAGGCTATGGAAAACAAACTTACCACAATCAATTTCTTATATCTTATGCTGCACATGGAGACAGTCAACACAATTACAATATCGGATGTATCTCCAACAATTGCTGTGCTTTTATGACCAAAACCAGATCTATCCATTTGCTGTGCTTTTATGACCAAAACCATATCTATCCATTTGCTCATTCATACATTTTGTTTTGGAATTCTTACCAGTGATCATTCATAAAGGATAAGGCTATAGTGCTGTCAATACAGCTTTATCTCCTATTTGCACATTTCTAGTTTTATTTGATAGTTCAAATTATTCACAACTTCCACTGCTTACATGTTTCAGGAGACGAGTGTTTAACCAGAGATCTAATTTACCCAACAACATGGTCACATCATATGTTAATATTGTGCTAAGATACTCAAATTGCTTTCATTAGTTTGTAAACTTTCTTGATGTTTCCCTCACACACGTTGGTTTTGATCCTGGCATTGGTTTCTAGCCAAAGAGAATAAATTAACCCTTAATTTCTTACATCTTAGGAATTTACATGTATATAAGAAACAGAGCTATCTTTATAATAGGTGATCTTAAGCAATCATGTGCAGATAATCATTTGGGCAAAAATCTCTTAGCCACTTATCACCAGACAGGTGTTTTTGTAGTCACTCTTGTAGATATTTTGATAGGACAAACAGTATTAGAATAATGAAACCAAACTGTCCGTTTCTTTCCATGCTCCTTTTCAGGCAGTGAACCTGGGGCACTATTTCAAGATGGATAAAATCAACCATGCAAACTGCTGCCATCAATATTGATATCTAACACATCATAGTACATGAATGGCATTCACTAGTGCTACTTTTTCAGACAAAGTACCTCTGGCTACAACATTCAAAACAGCAGGAAGCAGCAAAGACTCCATCTTCCTGAAATATTATCAGAAACCAATCTCATCAGACTTGTCATTCAGTGTAAACCTATTTGGATCAGTTCCAAACTCATAGTAATTAAATTTAGTACATGCATTTATGGTTGAATTTGCAGAATAAATTCTCTTGATTTATGATGTACAGTGATTTGCCTTTTATACCCTACTATACTTCTGTCACAGGATACTCTCTAAATATCTCATGTGGTCCCTTAGGGTACAAAGGGTTAAAAGAAACTGGAAAATTAAACAAAACTTGCCGAGTTAAAGTTTGATGATAATTTAATTGAACCTGTAGTACCCTAAGGGATCAAACACCCACCCACCCTCCATTTCTCATCTTGTATCCTGTGACCTAACGACTGACGAGTCACGTAACTGCCATCTCGTGTGATCCATAAGGGTAGTACAGGCTCAATGAAACTATCATCAAACTTCAACTTCGAAAGTATCATTCAAGTTTCCAATTATTTCTCCCTATATTTCATTTGTTAAATTGAAAGAAAAAAATCTAAACATATATGTATATTAACATTCATTTAAAATTGTATTTTCTTATCTTTCAACCTGGGCCCCAGGTGGCTGAGTGGTCTAAGTTGCCCATCTTTACAGACCACTCACATCTCATCTCTGTCCACATTGGTTCAAATCTCAACTTTACCAGCTTGGGAATGTGAGAGAGCTTGCAGGTAACTTCCTGTGGGTTGGTGGTTCATCCCATGGTCTTACCAGATTTTTCCTCCACCAAATATACTGGCCACCATGTATAGCCCTATCATGTGCTGAAACACGACATTAAACCCCACAAAACCAAAGCAAACCAATCTATCTATTTATATAAATTTAACTTTAGCAAATTTTGTAAATGTGTAAATGAGCAGTACAATGGAATCTAACTAAATCTAACTTAAGCAAAATGTCAAAAAGAAAATCAAAATTATAAATAAATTATTTGATACTAAATACTGCAGGCCAATATCCTTTAATCTTAGTATATTTTTGTGAATAAAGTTGAATAAAAAAAATTTAAAGTAGCATTCAGGAACACAATAATGGTAATATATGGCTTATCTCTTGGACATAATCATTTATTGGGGTTTAGTAGAATTTCACCTCAAAATAAAATGATGAACCAGCCAGAAATAGAATATATCTCAGAAGAAATACTCCAGGACTGAAACCTCTGAGGTGAACTTGAAAAGGGCTACTACCTCTTGGGGCCAAACCCGACATTAGATAAAACCTGTGACAGCCACACCAAGTAAAAATTTGTTAAAGCTACAATAAAAATCCAAATCACACACACACACACACAATTTTCCAGTCATATCACATTGTTGCAGTTTAAAGTGTTGTCTAGCAGTGGGGCATTATGCCACAGACATGTAGCAACATGTCCCACCCAGTCACATTATCCTGACACCAGGCTGAACAGTCCTGCGTCCGAGGCAGAGGCTCTAACCTTTAGTAAGTGAAAACCCTCTGTATACTGGTTAAAGTATATAGTCTAGATGAGGGGTCAGCAACCTATTTTACATAGCATGCCACTTTTTGCCAGATTAATTACAAAATGAATGAGTGCATGCCACCACTAAGAGAGTAACACTGTTAAAATCGATTTTTGGCTGCCCTTGGAGTGCTGCACAAAACCTCTTGAGGTGCCACCTTGTGGCATGCATGCCGTAGGTTGCTGACCACTGGTCTAGACTTAAGTCTTATGAAAACCATATTTTATTTTTCTGCCACAATAACATTGACCTTTTGACCCCCAAAATAAAAGGCTTCTTTCTTACCCAGAGAGTAATCCATTTCAAATACATTGGTAAAGGTAAATGGTTAAGAACTTGAATTTTGGTACTTACTCTAGTTTTCATTTTTCAGTCAGAGGCCTTGAACTTTGACCCCAAAAGGAGTAGTCTGCTTCCTTACCCTAAATACCATCCAGGTCTGTGATGTAGAACTAAACTAATTTGTGGAAACCATTTTTATCTACAGCTGCAGTGACCCTGACCTTTGTCATTTTGACCTCAAAATTCACAGAAAAATTCCGTACCCCCAAGTGCAAACCAACCACAATGTTTTGTCAAGGTCTATTATGTACATTGTTTTACAGACATATTATTGTTTTTGTTGTTTTTGAATACGTATTTTCTAGCAAGTATAAAATATACAAAAATTGGTACTCCATAAATGTTAGTGTGTTCAGAGTATCATGCCTTTTCTTTATAATTTTCTCTGCAAAATCTTGTTGTACACTGAAGTCTAGTCCCTTTATTATATGCCTGCAAAAAGGCACAGTGTGTAAAATTTTCAATGTCCATCCATCTGTTACCTCATTCATTGCTGCATAACTTTATTTGTTCACTATCTACCTTTACCAACCTTTGTGGATGACTTGCATTTAGGGCAAGGTAAAAACTTATTGGGTTTTTTTTGGGGGGGGGGGCCAAAAGGTCAAAAGTCATTGTCACTGACTTAAAGAAGAAAATTGTTTCCTTCCAATAACATTAGTTCAATGCCCTCCTTAATCCTTAATTTTTCACATCCACAAACACTCATACCCACATAAATATGTGGCATCTCTATCCCAAATTAATGTAGGTTATTTATCTCTCATTACTGTATCAAATACAGGTAAAAATTATGGATTAAAATAATCATTTCTTTTCTTTTCTCACTGATGTTGCAAAAGAAATCTGACAATTTGCAATCCATACAATACTGTTCTTATCTCGGTCTGGTTAACTAAAGTCTATTGTGATATGACAGTCTGGTTACCTAAAGTCTATTATCATTTAACGGCCTGGTTGTCTAAAGTCCATTATCATGTGTCAGTCTGATGATCCATAATATAGTCAAAAATGATAATGTCATAATGCTGTTTAACACAGCTTTCATGGCTGACTCATTTAATGGCATAATGCTGTTTAAGAGTTTTCATGGCTGACACACTTAATGGCATAATGCTGTTTAACATAGCTTTCACAGCAGATACACTTAATGGCATAATGCTATTTACCACTGCTTTCATGGCTGACAGATTTAATGGCATAATGTTGTACATGGCTTTGATGGCTGACACACTTAATGGCATATTGCTGTTTAAGTGAGCTTTCGTGGATGACACATTTAATGGCATAATATTGTTTATTATGGCTTTCATGGCAGACACACTTAATGGCATAATGCTGTTTACCAGAGATCTTATGGCTGACAGATTTAATGGATATTGCTGTTTACTATGGCTTTCATGGCAGACACTTAATGGCATAATGCTGTTTAGCACAGCTTTCATAGCTGACAGATTTAATGAAATAATGGTTTAATATGACTTTCATGGCAGACACACTTAATGGCATAATGCTGTTTACCAGAGATCTTACGGCTGACAGATTTAATGGCATATTGCTGTTTACTATGGCTTTCATGGCAGGCACTTAATGGCATAATGCTGTTTAGCACAGCTTTCATAGCTGACAGATTTAATGAAATAATGCTGTTTAATATGGCTTTCATGGCAGACAAATTTAATGGCATAATGCTGTTCAACACATCTTTACATGGCAGCAATATAGGAAATTAATAATATAGGATACTAATTAGTTACTTTTAAAGAACAAATGGGTAAGGAAAATACTGGCACTGAGATAGAGGAAATCCTAGGCTCAGAACTGCATCCTCGTAGAAGATAAATGATTTAACCATGTGTCTGGAATTTCCCTGACTCTGTCCATCCACAACATAGATTCTATCCATCATTTTACTTTCTGACATGTGAAAATAATGCCACAAATATATGAATAAGAGAAAAAAAGGAAGATAGAACAAACAAAAATGAGTAACTCTAAATTTTATTTATATTTAAATATTGTGAAAATTACACTTAGAAAAGAACACATATGGGGAGATATCAAGAAAATTATGACAACCATGGTATATAATTCTGGTAATATAATGGACCCTTTTGAACAGATTATCAACAGCACCTGGCCATGTAAAAATCATATTTTCAACATAATGCCTCCTATATGAACTAAAGAAATGAACACCGACTACATTTTCTGTACAATATTGTTTAAAAAAATAGCACATTTTCAAACCTACATATCTTAAAAGAGTTGGCAGTAGCATACAACTCTCTCTCTCTCTAGATATTAATATCTGAAACAGAACCAAGAAAAAATGCACACAATCATTGTCCTATAACAAGTCACTATAAAAACCAATTAAATGAAAAATTTCCTTTCTACAATTAATAAGGAAGATAAAACAGCACTAATTTGTTGGCGTAAGTATCTATGCTGGTTACTACTTCCTTGTTCATTTATTAGTTTCAAGTAAATCTGAGTATTCTCATATCCTTATGATTAAAGTTTAAACAGTACCATTTCTTTTGGATTTATAGATCTTATAAGTTGAAACTAGTCATTGATGTAAAACCCTATGCATGGCAGCTATATTTAATGAGAGAGAGAGAGAGAGAGAGAGAGAGAGAGAGAGATAAAAAAAAACTGAACAAGATTTACAAGCTAATTTAAAACTACTGTATCAACAAACCAGAATGCATTTATCAAGTCGAGTAAAACTGCAAACATCAAAATTCCTAATCTGCCATAGCATAATGCAATGGCAGATCAGGATATTTGTTGTTTGTAGTTGGACTTGACTTATAAGCAAGTATAGATGGTACTTTATGCCTGGCATAATATGAAGATACCACTTGCATTGCAAAGACCTTTACTTTTGTCTACTAATAAATTCAAAGATAAGAACACTTTGGAGTAATGCCCATTTAGTGGCAATGTTTCTCATGATGTTCATTCAAACTGCAACTTTATTTTAGGTGATTCACGAATAAAACTGATCCACACAGTCACGCTAAATAATGACAACCTATCATGCATCCTGAAGTCCAAAAAGAATTTCAGATTTCCTCTCCTCATAGATTTTAAGCATTTTAGGTAACTTGTCATTGGCATCTAACACCTGAAAGAAAATCAAAGTAACTAATTATGAATATGCAAATGAACAACCAAATGTGCAATATTTACCGTATTTTACAGCAGTCTCTGACACTCAGCAACATCTCACATTATGTGGAAATGCAGAATTCAATAGGTAAACAATTTTATAATGGATGAGCAAAGTGAATAAATATTCAGAACTTGTTAAATTCCTTGGGTAACAATTTTGGAGGATTTGGGAATAAGATGTTTTTTTAACATAATATTTACCTAACAATATGTTAGGGGTATATCCACTGCCTTTCAAATCCAGCTATCCCTAGTTTGGAAACAAATTCACCACTTTTTCATCTTGTTTTAGCAAGTAAAGTGCTAAAATATCATGACTTGCCAATTTGAAGTCAGACTAGAGTGGTCTCCCAATGGATAGATGGATTGGTTTCTCCTTTAAATAAATTAACCAATCATAATATGTTTAGGAGATTAGGTAAGAGATAGGGAGTAACATTTACTTATCAATGAGTTGGCCTTGGCTTGAATCTCCTAATGCATGAGAAGTACTGTGTATACTCGCATATAAGCCTGTTCGTGTATAAGCAGACCCCCTAAAATGAATAGGTATAAACACTAAAAAGTGCATGACCCACGTATAAACTGATCCACAAGTCTGAGACAACATCACAAGATGCAAGTGGTAAGTTTTTAATGCATTTATTTAGGCAAACTTATATTAGCAAAAATTACATATATACCTCTCTCTGTTTTCTACTTGTTTCTACCTAATTCATATTTGTGTATAACTTAGTAGTACAATGACAAGAATTGAGCATTCATGGTTCGCTGTAACATGACCTCTACCCTTTGACTCAATTATTGTTTGTTTATGTGTTATTGTATTAGACTTTTTATATCAGTGCACCAGTAATTATGTTTTTATTTTGCCTTGAAATTGTAAATACCTAACTCATTAAAATGTGATCCCAGTATGACAACAACAAACAACAATTGGGTTTTATTCAATGCTTGCAATTAGGCTAGTGAGCACATTTACATAATGGTGCCACCACATGTACATTGTAGGTGTGAACACATGCTGAATGAAGTACATTCCACTGAATGAAGTACATCCCTTGGATTCGAATCATGAGCACCACTGCACTAAACTTTAATAATATCTCCAAAATGCAAAAATAAAGTTTCAGAAATAATGCTTCGAAAACTATGCTAATACTGTAAAAACTGCGTTGTAGTTAGCTTTGATGTAAGTGACCTTATACCCCGTTTTACAAACCTATGATAACTGTGCTAATATTATGGAGTGAAAGGCAATTACACATTTAGTTGCCAGTCAACTGATTTAACTGGCCTGTATTGCTGTCGGAAAATGAAAAGACAAATCTACCAATTATAAACAAAGGGGATGCCAAAACATCCAGCTTTCCATTGTGTGGAAAATTATGATTTTGTTCAGCAAAAACACAAAAGTAAAATAGATTGATGATGATCTTAGTTGATCTATATTCAGAATTTTAGCCTTTATTATTACCATTCTTTCATGAACATGTAACAGTTATGCTGGTTATGTGCCTTGCACAATTAAATATGTGTACCTTTGCATAAAGATCACCTCAATTTGTAGCATCGCTTATATCACTGAAAAAGAGCAACTCCTGAGCACATGGATCAACATCAATAAACAGCTATTACCGACTAGCTGAAGTGTTGTATGGAAGAATGTGATTTGGCTGAAACAATGAATAAAGCAAAATCTGCATCTAATACATCTGGGAATAAAAAGGATTAAAGTGACAGTAAGTGCAATTTGCACTGTATAAGTACTATACATTATAGTACAACCTGGTCTCATGGGTAAACTCGAACTGGCCCGTGATTTATGAAGTCTTTATTTACCTTTATTTAATTTTGTGTTGGAGAAATCAGAAAATATGCACATGCAAAATAAAAACAAAAGCAATCATAGTAGTTTATATCAGTTTAGTAAGTGATGGGACACCGAGAATGTATTCTTCTACATGCATATATGTTTTAGGACCCAGAAAAAATTATTTTTTTGAGTCCCAAGATTTACAGCCTTTATGGTAGTCAACAAAGAAACATAAAAACTCTCAAGTTTAGACCTTGGCCCACGGATAAGCCAATCCTCCTTTCTTCCAGGCATTTTATTTTTTCCTAAATTATTCAGCTTATACGTGAATATATATGGTAACTATAAGTCTCGTGCAAGATATGATCTAGAATTAGCAAACAGTTAATTAATAAATGTAGTTTAGGGGAAAAATATTCATACTCCTGCAAAGCCAACAGATCTTGGGTAACCAACATTGTAACAAAGCTGCTGAGCAACCTGGAAAGATAACCTATTGCACTGCTGATATAGGTTCCACTAGGTCAAAATAAACCCTTTGAAATGAAAGGTCTCAGAAGTAAATTCTCGAGAATGTTATCTCTGATCTTGATCTCACAGTCTGAATAATGTCAGCTTGGAACCGGCTGAATTCTATGCTTGTGGAGACCACATCAAGCTTGTGAGTCAATGTCTGTAAAAAATTCATCTTGTCTTGAGTTAGTTCTTTGTAGGCTTAGTGGACAACCAACATTGTCCCTTTTTTCTTTGAGTGGTAAGAACAAACAAGATCTCCCTCTTCTTACTGGATCAGTCCACTTCTGATACCACTCCAGTGCCCTTGGAAAGAGGGGATTAAATAGGACACGTTTCAAGACGACTGAGTTCCTGTGAGCGTGAGTCTATTCTGTGAAATGAAAGGACCTTAATGAACAAAACAAAAAACTCATGGTGGAACTTTGGATAGTTTGGGATGACAGATAAGGAGTGAATCTCACTGACTCTGCCTGCACTCTGCACCATCACCACTAGTTAAGCATCTCCATTATCTGGTGATTCACTATACAACTTCGTATAATACCCCTTCACCTACTAGCTCAGCAAACCACTTATGTATGTTTCAAACCTGATAAAATAGTTCCAAATACTTGATTTCTTTACTTTTTGTTGTGATCACTTGCTAAATGAATCTAACATACAGCGTGACTGTAATATGAATTTAGTAAAATGTTCATTTTTTCTTTTTACCTCCTATATGAGGGAACAAAACAATTACAAACACAGGTAAATTTAGTTGAATGTATCACCTAGCTTACAGTTAAGTTAGTGTGATGATTAAACTACATGCCAGAAAATGTTAAAGAAATTACTTTACTACCAGGAATAGATCACCATTTACTTCACAGAGATTGTAATAAAATGTTGAGTACTGGGATGAATTTTAAGTAGGTCACTGACTAGCTTATTCTATGACAAAGTTAGATAAATGAAGTGCAAAATAAAATCTTAAAAATACAGATAAAAAATGCTTATCTGTAGTGAGAAAACTTGGAAGGGTCATTCAAAATAGTCATCTAACTTCCATCTTGGTATTACTAAGCATAAAACTATGTAGCACTTTTACTGCTAAAACAATCCAAAAGACAAGGTGAAAGTGTTTCTTAGCTTGGGAGGGCTGGATTTGCAATGTAGTGGATGTATTCCTAATGTAATATGCACAGTTAATGAATCTGAAGAAAGAATTCCACTGTCACCAGTATCTGATTGTGTGAATTGCGGAAAAGGGTCCCATTTTTCCAAGAGTTAATTGTTCTGGAAATTTTTAAATTCTTCATTTGTAGCAACCACAAAAAAACTGGAACCACATGAAAAATGGCTTATTTACAGTAGTTTCATTATGATGAGACTTTTTGTATCAATAACATTAGCACCATATTCACCAACACCATTACCACCACCAAGAGCTGCAGCAAAATACTAGAAAAATGCAACGTTTTCTTTTTTCCACTTTCCACCAATCAATCAATTAATCAATCCACTTTCCAAAAGAGACAAAAGCAAAACCAATCTCACTTGTTGGACATGTTAACAAATTAGAATCTATACACATTTAGGTTTACACAAAGGCAGCTGCAAAGCATATAATAAAACATTTCTAATACAATTTTGATTTATTTTTTTTTTTAAAGAAGTACCACATATTTCGAGGACTATATTCTATGTCTGAATTTTTTAAAAACTTTTCATTCTAAGTTTAGCATAAAATTGAGCTCAATACAGGAAAGTTTACTTGCCTAACAAAGATTTTTAGTGTAAGGGCAATCAGAGCCAACTAACTATCATTTCCAAATTAGGCAATAAGTGATGAAAAACAAAATCTGAAACAAACATTTACCAAAACATGGCAAGGAGTGGGAAACTTGGACTTCTTTATCAACCATTCTTCATGACGATCGTGCAGGGCTTGTAAATGTTCCTAGGGAAAAACAAGATATCGTAAAAATCCATTATAAAACAAATACACCACTCCATCGATAACTCACACCCTGATAACTCACAAACCTGATTATAATGTAGGGTTAGCCATGGATCCCATTTTTTAACTAGAAAGTACCAAAAAACTGACCCCTATTTGTTCAAAATGAAGAAAATCGCAATAAAAATTGGTAACTGAAACCTTGATATATCACTCGTTCTATTGTCCAAAACAGTTGATATAACCTGGAAATATGAGTCAACGTTATGAAATTATCAACTTTTAATAAGAAGTCATGTATTTTGTTAAAATTTCTTTCCAAACATTCTTTGTATACTGTAAATAACAGTATGCGACGAAATTTCAATGATCGACGAAAATGTCACTAACGCCTACTTGAGACAGCAATTTTATAAATAAATACCAAATAAATAAGTTGGGTTTTAATCAAGTGAAATTCGAGTATTAGTTTTATCTTTTAGTTTAGTTTAAGTGTAATGACTGTAAATACAATGTGCTCAGTTGTATTCAAACGTGAAATACATCCATCTACCGTAACAGCTATGTCCAAGAGTGTTTCTGTGAGAACCTAATTAAGTGCTGACCATGTTTGGATACCTGATGCTGCAATGAATTAAAAGCTGACCTTCTTGTATTACCACGTTAATTACATCTTTTGTATCAAATAAAGGGGGTGGAATAAATGAAAAGTTAAAATTCATGCAAATCCAACCTGCGTAAGAGCTAGCAGCCCTGGTAGTGACAGGTCAACTCATTTCAAGTAATCAATCAAACACTTATATTTGTTTTGTGATTGTAATATCATTAAACTGCCTTAAATTAGCATACTCATTCACAAATGTGATCAAAGAGAGAAAGACAACCAAGCAAAATGAATACTTGATGAAATAAATTCTGGTTCACATAAACATTTTATTAATGAGAAGCTAGTTTCAGAGATTTCCTCACAGATGAAGTTTCACTATTAATTGTAATGAAATCATGGTATCAATATTGTACTAACAGAACAATAAAAAAAGAGTTTCGACATTGAAGGCTCTTTCATGAACTAGATGTTCCTTTTTTTTAAATAAAAGGAATTTTGTCTGAATTTGAATCAGTAAATAGTCCAGTTACCTGACTGTTATGATCCTTGCATTGCATTCCACAATAGTAGAGAGCAAAGCAAGGACCATATGGATCAGTGAACCAGACTACTCAACAACAACATAAAGCAGTGATGTAATAAACAAGGATTATTGAAACCAGTTGGAATAATGTTAACAATCTCACAGCGGTTGAGCATCTTGAAAATAAATGTCTTTTTTTTTTAAAGCATAAAAATGATAACTTCGACAGATAAAGCACTTTATTGATAATTATTCACAATGTGATTTTAAAACGAGTATTCAGCCATTAAACAGATCATTTTGTCTCCCCCTTTCCACCACGGTTTTCTTGATGTCCAGCGAGGATGGCATCATTTCATGTTGTTATGGAGGTCCCTTGATGACTCGTGCCCTCGCTTATAGTGCAGTCTATGTTTTTGAACCCCGTTGTTCGCGAGTTAGCGAGGGAGAGGTATAACAAGATTTTATTAATATATTTTTGTTTACAGTGCATTCAAGTTGCCATACTGGAGTTAGATTTTCACTGTCCTATTATAGAATCTATTCATGAAAATTCATTAAATATTTAAGTTATAAAATTACTTCCTCATTTATTCCATGTTATTAGATCACAAAGTCTATAAAAATATAATTTTAATCTTTTGAATATTTTCATTTTCAAAATAATATATTTTGTCACTGTTACTGGTATGAACAGGTGATTACATCAAAGCATTTTATATACCAACAGCATACTGCAGTGTGGTTTTCTTCTGATATGAACTTGTTCCAAAGTAAATTCATATGGATATAATTTGAAACAGAAATGAAATCATGAAATTTGTTTCATTCAATTCTTTAAATTCCTCTGTAATTACATAATTTTACAGCTGTATCACAAATATCCCTGCATAAGATGATTATTTTCTTTACAGAATTTCTAAAAACTCCTATGCTTCTCACAAATAAAGCATTGCATTTCATGATACAGTAAAGCTCAATGCAATTTTTAATTTCTCCACTCATCACAACAGGGATGTTAATTTACTCCATGCCTGCAGTGCAATGGTGTAGCGATGTGAAATTGAAATCTGGTATCATATTACCGCAACTCTTGCGGTGCATGTTATGCTATTCCACCATGAAGCTGTAGGTGTTGGGAGACAGCAGAATGACTAACAATTAATACCAATTATCAGATTAATAATTTGACTTAATGCAGCATTGACAACACTGTTTATATTCGCAAAATGCACATATCCAGATCGGCCATTACATCATGTACTGGCAGATCTGGGTCAATGCAGTTTGTTAGGACTAAATAGTAGAAAGTACTAAAGGTATTGACATAATCTGTATTTTAAGACAAAAGTTGATTTCAGATTCCAGCTTGAAATGGTATCATTTATATCATAAAAAGTCATCATGTACTCGGAGCCTGCATGTCAAACCCATTGTCAAAATATGCTGTGAAACACATGACCTTTGTCACACTGTCACCAGATTCACCAAGCATGTTGCAGTATGAACTGTTTTAGCTTCATAATGATTCAGAACGATGTGTGGAGAAACAAAAAAAAAATCACGAGTTGTACTGTATGCATTATTGTCAATGCCTATTGAATATACTCTCTTATGAGCTGGATCCAACTGCAAACTGCATAGACCCTGAAAGGCCATTTCATAATGAGCCAGCAGATCTGGGTCTATGCAGTTTGTTAGGACTAATCAGTTACTTATATGTGAGTATATATGATTGATTAGTAAGTAAAATTATCAAATCTTGCATAGGTCTTCAGATCTCCTAACAGAAGGATAACTTGGATTGGGAATGCATGAATTTATCAAAACTAATCTTCTACCAATGTTATTCTTTGCTCCTCAGCCCTGTTTCTGTTTTTGAGTCTTTGATACACAACTTCTGGTCTTGTCCGAAGATAAACTGGAAATAAAAATTATCAAAATCAATCTTATTTCTTTAATAAATAACTTATTTGAATTAACTGCTCATAAGAATACTGTATCAAATTCTAACTGCTCCATTTAAACAAAAAGAAAATAAGGAATATAACAATTTAAACCATGAAGTAAAAATATGACAATCACTTGCTCATGGACAAGAAAACTTTCCAAAAAATTTTGAAGGCATAGTTAAATATATATCCAACCTTTTTTCATGTCTGAAGGACATGTATTGTTTAACAAAACACCACTTATAACACCATAACTTTCAAATATCTTTTTATACATTCAGCATTTCTGAAAAGTGTTGTTATTTGGATATTTAAAAAAAAAAACAGCAGAAGTGCAACTGTCACCATACTTCAGTGTAAGCTTCTGGGTGAAAATTTACAAAACACATGTAAATTGTATCTAAGGCAATCATCTGTGATGGAGGAATGTATAGTTCTTAGCTCCCTCCCCTGGAATCCCTGGGAGTCAAAGATCAGATTTACAACAAAAGTCCCTCAAAGAGAATAACATTCTACTAGCAAAATGAATTTCCGGGAATCCAATACAAATCCATTTCTTCAGTTTAAATGCCAAGTCCTGAAACCAGCTCTAATATTTTTTGAGAAACTCCAACATACACCTTTTATCAAAACTATTTTCTAATGTTTGAGTTAACATATCACATGTGCAGCTCAAATTCTTTGTCAAGGTCTTTAACAATCTACAAATAATATTTTTAAATGAGAGACCCTTGAAGGGACTGATGCTCCACTGGAAGAAAAGAATTTCAAGGAATTCAGGACAAGATCATTCTTTCTTTTTAACTGCTGAGTGTTGAAACCATCTATGCTATTCTTTAATGACAAGACATCAAATTATCTGCTGTGGTGAATGTATTAGATATCAGATTGGCACCATTTTCATTTAGGACCAAGTTGAAATCATCAGATGTCTTTTGGTAAAATCCTATGTTTATATTCCATCTATTGAGGGGGGAGTAGTGACAGCAAGATTTTCAAGACAGCCAGCATGGCAGCCATATTGGATGCAGGACTGGTACCATTTTGATTTAGGACTAACTAGGTATCATAAGAAGCCCACTGGTGAAAACCCAATGTTCTTATTACTGTCCATTTGGGACAAGTAGAAATAACAATATTTTCAAGATTGCTACCACACTGAGGATCAACTAGACACCATAGGAACTCTTCTGATGAAAACCCCATGTCAAAATGATTTTCCATTAGTAGTAGTTAAAACAAGATTCTCATGATGGACACCATGGTGGCCATATTAGATGTCAGATCAGCAGTATTTTAATTTAGGACCAACAAGATACATATAAAAAGTTCTGGTGAAAACCCCACATTGATAAGATTTTCCATTTTTGGAGGAGTAACAATAACAAGATTTGTGGCTATATTGGATATCAGATTCACTCTGTTTCCATTTAGGACCAATTAGACATTATAAATAAAATACACTGTCGATATCACCAACCACCAAGAAAAAGTAGCAAAAATAAGATTTTCAAGACGGCTACTGTGATGGCCATACTGAAGTTCAGGCTGGCACCATTTTTATTTAGGACCAACTAGATACCATAACAAGTCTTTTGGTGAAAACCTCATGTAATATGATGTTTCATTTATGAGGAGTAGCAAATAACAAGATTTTTTTTTATGATGACTGTTGACATGGCCAGTGAACCTCAGACTGGCACCATTTGCTTTCCAGATGAACTAGACATCATAGGAAGTCTCTTAGTGAAAATCCTATGTTGAGTATGTCTATCTGTTCAGAAAAAGTAGCAGTGAAAAGATTTTAAAGGTGGCCACTGTGGAGGCCATATAAGGCATCAGACTGGCACATTTTCAGATTTTCAAGATGGCTGCCATGGTGGCCATATTGGTTATCAGATGCATGTTGTTTTCATTTTAGGACCAACTAGACATCATAAGAAGTCATCAGATGAAAACCCTAAGTCAACATGACTTTCCATTTAGAAGGGTTGAAATAACAAGATTTTCAAGATGGTTGCCTTAATGGCCATATTGAATTTCAGCTCAGTACCATTTTTATTTGTGACAAACTAGACATCATTGGAAATATTTTAGTGGAAACCCCATGCTGATGTGACCATCTATTCAGGAGAAGTAGTGATAACACGATTTTCAAGGTGACCCCTGTAGCAGCCATTATGGATATCCAAACATAACATCTAAACAATGGGATAAATGTGTGCATAAAGTTTTATGGAAATCCTCCAAATAGTTTACGAGGGGTAACAATAACAAACTTGTGCTAACAGACAGATGACAGATCATCCCACAAGCTCTTCTGGTCTATGACCAGCAGAACTAAATTAAAGTAACAATATTCACTGCATTTTTCAGATATATCCATGAACTGGGTTAAAATCTATTTACACTTGTTTGTGTTATCATGTTTACAAGGTAGTACAGCTAAAACTAAGGCCACAACACTTCACCTTAAAATCAGAGTTTGGGTTGGTTATAGCACAGCAACACAAGTGGAGGCAACTGTAGTAAAGTGCCTTTCCCAAGGACACACCATGGTAGCTGACCCACGCTTGTCCAATGGAAGGATTTGAACCCACACCCTTTTGGTCTTGAGTCCAGCATGCTAACCACTAAGCCACCATGGCTCCCAACATCAGAGTAATGACTATCAACTGAGCTGAAAATTTCATCTGTTTAGGTCAAGTAGCTATAACAAAATTTTCAAAGCTGGCCACCATGATAAAATAATGTATTTCAAATTAGCACTATTTTCATCTAGGACCACCAAGACATGATAAGAAGTCTTTTGGTAAAAATAGTTATGACCATTCATTTAGGAGAAGCAGCAATAACAAGATCAGACAGCTACGCTGGATGTCAGATTGGCACTTTTTTCATTTAGTTCAAAGTAGATATCATAAGTCTTTGAGGAAAAACTCATTGTAGATATGACCATCGATTCAGAAGTAGTGGTAACATTTACAAGCAGGTCACTATGGATGCTATACTGAACGTTTGAGGGGCACCACTTGTGTTTATAACCAAACATCATAAGAAGTCTTTAAAGGTCACCGGCCATACTCTAATATTTTTCTTTTTACATCAGATTTGCATTACATGATTAAAAGTAGTTATACTTGCACAAAAAGAATAAAAAAATTATAAAGTGTAAAGAAGAAATTATAATTTAATTACTCAAAATAGAAGTATACAATGCTGTTACTTCCCCTTAGCTATGATTTCCCACCTATAGAGGAAGCCAACCGGAAATGACATACATTTATCCCACAATACAAAGTACATGCTTCTTTTTGTCAAAAAATAAAACACAACTATGGATAGGGAACATTTATATGAAACTAATAAAAACTAATTTACTGTTCAGCTTTACATCGAAGTGCATGCATGACACACCAGATTGTGTCGCATTCAAACTGTTCCATTGTTTCAATTTATTTATTTATATATCTAGTGCTTGGAAAGTTATGAAATTGTTATACGGTTGACATACATTTGCAGTGTAAAATATTTTCAAGCCTTCAGAACGACAAAATTAACCATATGTACTGCTTCTATCATGATGGCAATGCATCTTCCACTTATGATTACATGTCTGACCTACTTAATTCAAAACTCAAGTTCAGATCTCAGATAAAATTTCAAAAATATCTTTAAAAAAGGTAAATATGTTGCTCTTTCTAAAAAATGTATGTGTTGAGTGCATATTTGGCTGACTAAGAGGATCAAATGCAATCTAAACATTTTGTTGTCCCTTTACTCACCTTAAAATGTGTGCTAAAATTACAACAAGGCCAGATACAAAATATTTGGGGTTTTTGCTTTACATAATAACCAGTAATTCTATGCAAGACATTATCATGTGAACACAGGGTATGGTACACAAAAAAAGACCTATTTGGATCTCCAGGTCTAATGTTAATTTACACAAGCTGCTTAGAGTTACCCTCTTGCTTAAGCATAGCTACTATATGGTTCTGTAACACATGATCCAGCAGGGTTAAATTGTATGTGAAAAGAAATGAAAATTTTATGTATTTTAATTTGGTTTTTATTCTGCCTTTTCTACAATTCAAAATACCGCTGAAAGGGGGGGGGGGCGTGACCAGCATGGAATCTATTTTTGTCCATCCAGCATATACATTGGACTCCTATCAAACACCATTTTCAGGTTTAAAATCACTCACTGGTAATGCCATTAACACTTTCCCAGCTCCAATAATCTGATATACTTCATAGTTTTAAAATAAACTACCATCATTACTATCATCAGCCAGTATTTGCCAACAAAAATTGTCATCTAAAGATTAATTGTACTGGGATTCAGCCATTTTAAGTTTTCTAGGTAGCCCATATTTTAAACACACATTTGTAAATTTGCCTTCCTTGATGCAAAGTTCAAACTATGACAATGGTTTGTTCAGTGCCCAATGTGCCAATTAAGCTTAGTGAAGTAAAAGAATGCTTTTGTTCATGACGTCATATGAAAGGGTGATATGCATAATATCCAATTAATTCCTGTGGATTATGATAATGGTGGAATTGCTAACATATGATGGAAAATCAAACCATACTTCCAAATGTCACAAAACATAAATAAATGACTCGAAAGTAAAATTTTCCATCAAGCAAAGTCTAAAATATTCACTGACTTTCAATGACCTAGGTGAAATATTGATGACTTTCATGGCCTTTAATTGTGGTATTCATTTCTCAATGACCTTTAATGACTATGTGGACCCTGATCATACTAGGGCAGATCAGGATCTTTGTAGTTTGCAGTTTTATGGTACATGTGTTCAAAAGATTCTGTAATATACAGCCAAACCCACATATCTGAACCTCGGTTATCTTGAGAACCAATGTATGTCAAGAGTTTTGGTCTGGTCCCGAAAAAATCCTTCTTTGTTATGCTAATTTGCTTAATATGTCAACCCCTGTTTAAACAAAAAACCCATAATGTCAGACATAAGTTGCGGTTCGAAGTAACATGTGGACATGCTCAGTTAGATGAAATGTCACTTTTAATGTCCATCTCAGAGAAATTTTACAAGAATGGTCCAGCATTTCCACTACTAACTGTAACTCATACCAAAAAGGATGAAAAAAGTGGGTACAAGACCACATTTTACCAGTACAAATGCTAATAAACCAATCTCATCAATGCATGGTTTATCACTTGCATGGAGTGGAGAAATTTATGTTGTAAACAATACTTTAGAGTAAGGAAATTGAATGAATGCATTTCTGACCTTTACAGGAGCTGCGTTCATAATGGACAGCATCACATGTCAACACCACAACAATACAGTTCATTCTGCACAGCACTGTGAATTTGATCTTATCTGTAACTCAGAAAATTATCAGGTCAACATCATTAAATGTAGCTAAAAATACCTAATTTGTTTTACACAATACATTCAAAACAAATTTGGCACTTTTAGATACATTTAATGATGCTGACCTGCCTGAAAATTTATAGAGTTAAAGATAGGATAAAATTCATGATGCTTTGTGGAGCAACTATAATGCAATCTCATTCCAATATCATCACTGTCAGTCAAAAACTTACCATAATCCATACACAAATAACAACTTTGGTTCAGAGTTCACTTGTAAAGTAAATAGTTAAAGTGTTTCCATGCTTGGTGTGAGTGTAAGTCTTCAACTTCAGCCTAACTAAATTAAGTGACTTACAATCATCTACAAACATAAATCTGCAAAATTCCAAATCAAGCTGGTCCCCCGAAAACAAACACATGGTTAATAATTTGTTTTGAACAAGAGTAAATAAAAGTACCAATGGTGTTTTGTAAAAATCCATAGCGCCCAATACTTTTTTTTTATGAAGTTGTCAATCGCAGTGCCATGATTACAGATTCTTCAACACCAATGGAATGAAACAGAAAGTGACTCACAGGAGTAACATCTATGAAACAGAAAAAGGAGTGCTTTCATTTGTATTATCCTGAATCGAATATCAAAGCCTTGCAATCCATCAAAGTGATATGCCAACTCTCCTTCTTGTGCTGTGTTGTTGCTGACGATAACTGACCAAAGTCAGAAGGGATATGGGACTACAATTGTATGAATGAAATAAGTTGGCTTCTTACAGAATTTAATGTTAAGACAGTTAACTTTAAAGACTTTAAACACATTTTACAGTTTGTTGGTACATGAATACTGGCAGCCTGATTTTTTTCTGGTACAGAGGCAAATTTTATTGGTAAAAACTGGCATATACCAGTGTAACCTAATCTATTATGACGAACGACAACAACGATCAATTTACACAAATGATATTGGTCAGTTACAAGTTGCTACTAGTCACATGCGAACACTAACAAAAGAAAATACTTTTAAAAAAGTATATTCCTACATGTACTTATACTTAAATTGGCCTAGATTTTGATCAGTGTGAGGCTACCAAAGGGATAAGGCTATTCACAGGGAAATAAAAACACCTGTCAACCACTGACATTGTTACAGTAACTTAACAGTTGTAAAAATGTGTAACTTGTTACTTAATCTCATTTAAAAGACCTCCAATCTTCCTGTTTCTGCAATCTGGCTTGAAGGAATTATTATTTTTATTGTGCATTAGAAATGCCATTTATTTTTAGAAATAAAACTCCTCATTTTTGGTACTTCAGATGCATAATCATTGTTATGCAGTAAATTTATCAACTAAACCCTGATATCTCGGGACCCGGTTATGTCAACAATTTTTTACACCTCAGATGTAATTGAGATAACCAGGTTTGACTGTACCACAAGTCTAAAAAGGGCAATAGCTCATAAAAAATTGCAGGAACAGTGATTTAACATATGCGCATCTTCTGTTGATGACTGTAATATTCACTAAGTTTCATAACAATCCATAAGAAACTGCAGAACTAATACTGCATTAAGTTTAAAGCAAAACATACAATAACTATAAAAAAAAAAAACTGCATCAGCAAAGTGACTTCTTGACATACACATCTGTTGGTGATGACTTACATGCCAACCCCTAGAAAGGTATAAGTGTAATTATTACTAATAATAATATAAGTGGCAAATAAATGTCAGCTGAGCATAAAAAGTGATATCTACATATTACATGCCATAATTACAATAAACTGTATAAAAAAGTAGATTTACTTTCGCTACTAACCTGGGTCTGCAGATGGTTAAAATTCTTGTCACAAATGGACAAAATCCATGTGAATTAGCACCAGAATACAAGCACAAAACATTTATATACAATACACACTCAAACTAATCAACGAGTTATTATAAAGTCCACAAATTCTGCAATAAGAGGATGTACTCATTCTGAGTACTGTATTACATCAATCTCATTTCTTCTTTTTAAATTTGTAAATTGCTATTGATTTGTCCTTTTTCTGATCCAACATGTTTTGAAGTTTAAAAAGATCCCTCTTTTTTAACATTTTTTTAATAACATACCATAAATGGGTCACATCAATAAAACCTGTTTCACTTAACATCTGGTACCATTTTTTTTAAGTGTAGACTGGTCTGCTACCCAAATGTACTGATCAAAATGCAATGAACCTCTGAGACAAGTTTTCATATTGAAGAAACCCATGTTTTCTTAGAAATGTGTCATACAAAGCTGCTATATATAGAAAATACAGAAAGTACATGTAGGTCTATGATGGAGAAATGCACTCATTTTATGCAGGTTTTAAATTTTTTTTACAGAATATTCTCAAATTTATACAATGTTTGAGATATAAGGAAATTTTAATAAAAATGACAAAACGTTTTTCTGCTTTATTATTTTTTGTAATATACCAAAAAAACATAATCCATATACATGCAAGCATAAGACTTAATTAGGCAAAAAAAAAAGCATAATGGTTGGCTTGTATGCAATGACAATGATATTTTACCAAGTGTCATAGCAATTCATCTAAAACTGTTGGACAAGTTACACTATGAAGATTGTGTCATACACTGCTATAAGAAGTAAAGGGCATTAACTATAACAAAAATGGGAGCAAATTGATTTGTTGATGTAAACATCTTGTGGTGTTGACAATGACATTTACCAAGTTTAATGGCAATCCGTAAGAAACTATGGGATTAGTTGTGCTAATGATACAGATGGAAGGATGGATAGATGAACACAGTGATTACAATACACTTGAACCTCTATAGGATCGGGTATACAAAACAATAGAAAGGTATTAATAAACAGATCAATTTTCCACAAAATTATTTCCTTAGAGAACAACTAAACAGCTGCCTATCCAGATATATTTCCATTAGGACAGCCACCCTTAACAACTGTCACCTTGAATCTAATGTCTAACCAAACTGGCACAACATTTTTCTGCACAAAACCTATGTTCCACAAGGTTGCCAAAGGTGGACACACAGTTGTGACGTCCTTGCTAAAAATGATGGACATAATGTGGGATAGCTTACACCTCAAGTATGAAAAGTCTACTACATGCCCAATTATATAAAACTGTTTACTGAAACCCAAAAAGTACATTCAGCTAAAAAGCAAAACAGGACAATAACATAAATATATGAAAAAAGTGATTCATTTACACACAAATCAGATGGTGACCATAATATTGACCAAGTTTCCAGACAGTCCATTAAAAAATGTAAGACTCATTTTGTTCACAAGATCTGTTCATACATGACATTCAGCAGCAAATTAAAAAGGGCAATAACTCTTACAAATATTGTGGTAACACTGCAACTTGTCAGTATGTGCATTTTGAAGTGATGACCATAATATTTACCAAGTTTCATGGCATTCCCACGCAAGCTATGGGGCTGGTTGTACTAATGAGTTTGGTGCTGGAAGGAAGAATGGAGGGACATGAAATGTGTGGTGGGACATTTGGGTATAAAAAGGATTGTAATTCCAACATAAATGGAGTTGCAAAGACAAATCTTTTACAAGGTACTTGTTCTCATATAAGGCAGATCACCTACTGTTTCAAAGGCATTCTGACGGTTATAAATGGTACAGATATTGTATATAGTCACTTATAAGTCAAATTAAACTGCAAACAACAATGATCCTGATCTGCTGCAGCACAATGCATCTGCAGATCAGGGTTCATGTTGCTGTTCTGATGATTACTCCTAACAAACTTCACAGACTCAGATCTGCTGGTGCAATATGCAACAGCAAATCTGGGTCTGTGCAGTTTGCACTTGAACTTGTCTTATAAGGTAGATGAATTGAAAAGGTGATTACTCGTGTCTTAATGTAAAAATTAGTACAAAATTACCACACAAGTACTGACATGTTATACATTTATATAATATGATTTACCTGACCATATTCTTACCCATCAGATCTACTTTGATGTTCTCATTTTTCAATATCCAATCAAACCATTCTGATATCACTATGTAATCTAAATCAGCCATTATTTTGCTGAAAAATAAAAGATTAGCATTTGTTTTATGATTCCCCATTATTATCTACTTTATAAATAAATTTCTCAATAAAATCTAACTCTGATTACAAGAAAGGAACATAAATGATAATTTAAAGCAAAAAGAATGTACCTGTTATAAAACAAAAGAGTTCATCACATTAATTACTGTTACACAGTAGAGATGTAGGTTGTGCTGACTCAGTTTGAGTATATAGGTTTAGAGCTTACTGATGTCCATGCACAGGTGCAAGAATATACTTGCCACAAAAAGCATTAATTTACTATTAAAACCATAACATGACTACTGGACCATTAGCCTATGGTCACAGTAACCATTTATGTGTGATGTGGTGTATTAGCAACTGTTTGCTAATCCTTCATGTTTCAGGTACCATATCTTTTGAACTTTACATGTTTTACCATTATCTTTATTTTATATACCTAGCACATAATTTTAACACCTTTACCTTTTAACTTTTGTCATTTAGAAAAGAATTTTTGGAGTGGATTTTTTAAAGGCTTTATCTTCTTACATTTTGTTTTCATAATTCTTTGTATACTGCACGTACTTTTTTAGAACTTTACTTTCTATCTGCACCATATAGCCAGAATTGTGCTGGTGTTTAGTTAAAACCCCAAAACTATTACTACTACTACTACTACTACATATACTTACATTTCATTTACAAGTATTAAACAGACTTTATTAGTAACTGTCAACATTTATTTACATTAATTTAAAAAAAACATTTGCTCTCCTCCACTCCTGAGTACAAATATGAACTAAAAAATACTGCATCGAAAGCAATCAAAATGAAAAATGATTATGTATAATTATGCTTTAAGGAATTAATTACATATCTTAATTACATAAAGAATCCAGAAAGTACAATTATAACTTCACCACTTCTACATGAGAAAGTAATAAACAATGTAGCACTCTTCAAGATACAGTAGTCCCCCTCTTGAACGGCCCCCCTGACCAATGGCCACCCGCTTCTTACGGCCAGAATCCCTTGGCACTGACGAATTTGTATTCAAAAGTACCCCTCAAGAATGGCCACCCCTCTTAACGTGACCAGCAGCCAGCATATTAGTACAAAAAGTAAAATGTTCCCCTCACAAGTGGCCACCTTTTTTTTCAAATGTATGCAGAACGAATAATTAATTCACATTGTCATGTAAGGTAAGTAATCAGATTATCGTCGATACATGTCTCCCAATGTCAAGTTTCCGTTACTGAAAGAAGTGTTGACTAAAGTACATGTAACACTAAGATTAATATTATTGCATTGTCTATAAAAGCCAACATATACTGTAAACGGGCCCAACAAATACTAAGATTAATATTATAGCATTGTCTATAAAAGCCGTCGTATACTGGAAACAGGCCCAACAATGTTATGATAGAGTTTTGGGCTTGACACATCTGTCGAGTTCTTCTCTTTGATGATTACAACTGGACGTAATTGTCAAGATCATAATGGGATCAGCATAAGCTAAAAATAGATTTTGTGCTTTAGCACACACACACACAAACAGAAATTAACCTTGAACAAAACAGGGTACCAGACAAAGACCGAAAAATCATGTGACAACACATTTATCGCTACCTTTACAAAGAAGGCATTTCGTCCACTCTACAAAAGTTTCGTCTGCATAATTAAATCGCATACAGTTAGCAACATCCGAATAAATCATTACCAAACATTAACATGTCATCATGTAAACGGAGACGTATTATTTTAGAAGAAAGTCGGTTATTCTACTCGACGACATTGGGTGAGGTGGGAAGGGGGGGAAAGACTCAAATAAAACAATTTTATGTTGAAAGACTCAAATAAACAACGTCGTAACTGATAAGGAGGTTATTCAGCAGCAGTGGGAAAATGAAGCAAATGAAAAGAAAATTATGTATGTACCAAGATTTAAATGACATTTTTGAATGGTTTTGCAATGTGGATGACAGCAACACCCACTCGCATATCACGCTTACGCCAAGAATAAGAACTGTTAATGTATATTCAGTTGAAATAAGTCTATTATTATAACAAGAAGAACCTTTTAATAATTAATGTTACTTTTAAACGAAGATATTAAATGAAGATATTAAATGAAGATATTAAACGAAGATATTAAATGAAGATATTAAATGCTCTGAAGTATGTAGCTTTCTTACTACGTACATTACATGTACTTCTCACAAAAAATTTAGTCCCCCTCTGGAAAGGCCACTTGTCTTATAAGGCCACTTTAATGGTGCAGAAGGGGTGGCCATATAAGAGGGGGACCACTGTACATATATACATACAGAATGATATGGTCTAATATACTTTTTGAAGTATACCCAGTAAACTCAAGGATGTAGAACAGTCTAGATGTCACATGTCACTAGATCTGAGGTACACCCAGTAATCTCAAGGATGTAGAACTGGCTGATGTCACATGTCACTAGATTTGAGGTACAGCCAGTAAGCTCAAGGATGTAGAATAGGTCTGATGTCACATGTCACTAGATCTGAGGTACACCCAGTAAGCTCAAGGATGTAGAATAGGTCTCATGTCACATGTCACTAGATCTGAGGTACAGCCAGTAAGCTCAAGGATGTAAAATAGGTCTGATGTCACATGTCACTAGATCTGAGGTACACCCAGTAAGCTCAAGGATGTAAAATAGGTCTGATGTAACATGTCACTAGATCTGAGGTACACCTAGTAAGCTCAAGGATGTAAAATAGGTCTGATGTCACATGTCACTAGATCTGAGGTACACCCAGTAAGACACTAAGCTCAACGATGTAGGACAGACTTGAGGTCACATGTCATAACAGCTGACTAGTCTAGCAGAAATCCAGTGATTAACGTGCCTGACTCATAAACAAATTGGTTGGTTTTGAATCCTACCATTGGACCAGCCCAATTTGGTTATAGTGGTGTGCCCTTGGAATAGCACTTTATTTAAATTTCCTTGGGATTAAATAACCTATTGGTCACATGGAAATATTTTTCATAAAGCTGGAGATTTAACTTTGTATTAATATTATTATTATCATCATTCCCACAATGAAAATGAAGTCATATGGACAACGTTCTTTTGCATATCTGGGCCCAGCAACATGGAACGAATTGCCCACTGAACTTAGATGCAAGGACACTGTGATCTCATTCAAGAGCACTCTTAAAACTCACCTATTTCAATTGCAACAACAGACTTAAAGACCTAATAATGTTTCCTTACCTTAAATATTTACACCATGTTTTTTGTTTTCTAATTTCATGGTGTTTGTTTTTCTTGTAATCATATCATTATATATGTTTTTAGGTGTTATCTAATGTTGTGAAGTGCTTTAGAGCTTCTAAAGATCAGGCACTATACAAAGTCCTCATTATTATTATTATTATTAATAAAAGTAGAACTCATTTACTGAGAACTCTAATTTTGTTGTTTTCTAGCGAAAACAAGGAACTTTGATTTGAAACATTATGAAGTCCATGTATATTTTCCTATTATAATAAAATTTGGTTTCAATGACAAAAATTTAAATGGTCATCTAGACTTTTTATGGGTTTTTAATGTATACATAAAGGGCTCATCTTGTAAATTCATCCACCCCATCTGCATCCCCTCCATTTAGGTAAAATCATTACGGTAAATCTGATATTTAATACTTACTTTCTATGAAGATTTTCAACAAAACAGTACTTAGCACTGTAGATAGACCTCTCTGCCAATTTAATTGGACATTTCTGTTAAAGAAAATATCATAATGTAAAGACTATTCTATACATGTATGCAAGTGTCCTAATCAGTGATTTAAGTGCAATATACACCTCTCCCTCAATAAATCGTGCACAACAGGGTCCAAAAACACAGACCGCACTATAAGCTAGCATGCAAGTTATTGGGGGACCTCCATAACATGAAATGATGCCTCCTCACTGGACATCAAGAAAACCACGAGGGGGGAGGGGACAAAATGGTCTGTTTAATGGCTGAATACTTGTTTTAAAATCACATTGGGAATAACTGTAAATAAAGTGCTCTATCTATCAAAGTTATTTGTTTTTATGTACAAAAAAAGACATTTATTTTCAAGATGCACAACTGCTGAGAGATTGTTAACATTATTCCAACTGGTTTCAACAAGCCTTCATGTGTAGGCAAAACATTGTCTACTACATCACTGCTTTATGTTTTTTGTTGAGTAGTCTGGTTCACTGATCCATATGTTCCTTGCTTTGCTCTCTACTATAATTGTGGAATGCAATGCTAGGATCATAATAATCAGGGAACTAGACTAATTACTGATTCAAATTCGAACGAGATTCCTTTTATTTAAAAAAAACAACAAAACCCGAAACATACAGTTCATGAAACAGCCTTCAAACATCGAAATATCATTTTTTTTAATTGTTCTATTAGTACAATACTGATTACAATACTGATGCCATGATTTCATTACAGTTAATTGTGAAACTTCTCAACCATGAGGAAATGTCTGAGTGCCAATTCAGGAATTACAAGTTAACTAAAACACTGAAACTAGCTTCTCATTAATAAAATGTATATGTGAACCAGAATTTTATTTCATCAAGTATTCATTTTGTGAATGAGTATGCTAATTTAAGGTAGTTTAATTCAGCATTAATTAGGTTCTCACAGAAATGCTCGCAGACATAGCTGTTAGGGTAGATTGATATATTTCACATTTGAACACAACTGGGCACATTGTATTTACAATCATTACCCTTAAACCGAACTAAAAGATAGAACTAATACTTGAATTTCACTCATTTGGTATTCATTTATAAAACTGCTGCCTCATGAAGATGTTAGTGACATTTTCATTGATCAAAATTTTGTTGCATACTGTTATTTACGGTGTACCAAGAATGTTGTTTGGAAAGAAATTTTAACAAAATACATGACTTCTTATTAAAAGTTGATAATTTCATAACATTGACTCTTATTTCCAGGTCATATCAACCGTTTTCGATGATAGAACGAGCAATATATCAAGGTTTCAGTTGCCAATTTTTATTGTGATTTTCTTCAATTTCAACAAATAGGGGTCAATTGTTTGGTACTTTCTAGTTTAAAAAAATGGGATCCACGACTGACCCTGTGTTATAAGTGGGTTCACGAGTTATCAGGGTATGAGTTATCAATGGAGTGGTGTATAGTGACAAACACAGGAAAATGCTGTTTTATCATTAATTTTTATTTTTAATAAAATCACCAAGTTTATATGTATTTATGTACTATAGCAATTTTTCAATTAGTGTATTGATACTAGCATGGTAAAAGATATCACAGAGAATGTGTAAGCATAATACTGAAACAGGTATTATGACAGGAACATTCAATTAAGACATTAACATTCCAATTATCATCAGTATTATATTAATTAACTGATTGATCAATTTCAAGTATCATCAATGAGATTCATCTAATATGCAACATCTCCCCTTTCAAGCATGTGGGAAAAAATATTTTCCTATAAGGACTTGCAAGTGCTGTGGTAATGCATCTGCTTTTAGATCACTGGATCTATAAAATGCTCAATGGTGCTTTATTCAAATTCAGGGGTTTCACCCTGTGGGGTTTTCCATTTCTTTACACTACAGACAAGGCCCCATATTCATAGAACTCATCAACTTGAGCGCACACTCAAATTCAGAATCTGATGGCTACAAATAAACAAACTAACTGAATACAGATTTCAGTGTAATAATACATGCAGATACAGACATTTGTTAAATATACCTCAGTAATTCCTTAATGCCAAGCCATTATGTCCACATATTATCATTATGACCACCAGGATATATTGTGTTCAATCCAACTGGTTGGGGGCTCCACATTATCTTGATGCAAAGTGGCCCAAGGTGGCACTTTACAGATCACTGCATCTCTCATATCATGTGGAACTGAGTCTCTGGCTAGGCTAACATGCTTATGTAAGAATGCTTACTGTTAGCTTCCCATGGGTCAGTGGTTCTTCCTCCACCAGTTATTCTGGCCGCCATGTATAGCATATTGAGTGCTAAAAAATGGCGTTAAACTCACAACAACAACAACCTATATACAGCCCATAAAAAAGGCGTAAGAAGGCAAGGGGATATTTTTCATTTGATCCATGTTAGGATATTGAAAACTTCTTTCTCTCTTATGAAGGACTACATCACAAATTTACTGGTTTGAATTGGGAAAGAAACTCTTGCTGGCCAGAATTACTGAATACCTTTAACAACTATATTGAAGCATTTTCATATCATTTATAAGCTTTACCAAAGCAGACAATGCCACATATTACAGGTTTTTCATTACATCTCTACATAATGAAGGTCAAGTTATCACATCATAAGAGTAACACAACAAGGTTAATTCCTCATCATCAAAAGGTCAAGTTATCACAGCATAAGAGTAACACAACAAGGTTAATTCCTCACCATCAAAAGGTTAAGTTATCATAACATAAAAATAACACAACAAGATTAATACCTCATCAAGTCAAGTAATCACATCATAAGAATAACATTTATGATAGCAAGGTTAATTCCTCATCATCAGTAAGTCAAGTTATCACATCATAAGAGTAACACAAGGTTAATTCCTCATCACCAAAAGGTTTAGTTATCACATCAAAGGTTAATTCCTCATCATCAAAAGGTCAAGTTATCACATCATAAAAGTAACACAAGGTTAATTCCTCATCATCAAAAGGTAATGTTATTACATCATAAGAGTAACACAACAAGGTTAATTCCTCATTGTCAAAGGTCAAGTTATTACATAAGAGTAACACAATAAGGTTAATTCCTCATCACCAAAATCCTATATTACTGGACTGGAAGTTTGTTATAATCAGGGTTACAATTAAGAAGTGATAATTGATTACTAAATGCCAAATTCAAAACCTTTCAGGAAACAGTATTAAAAGCAGATCTTTGCAAAGTCTATATACGACATATGACTTACATTAATATGCTACAGTTTACATCTCTGCATAGCTGAATTACATGTACATGAAATACTTCCATAAATAAAGAGGCTTTGAATGTTAAACCATACATTAAAAAATACAACAACCCTATTTTGTATTTATATTAATGAATAATAATCAATTCAACATCCAGGTAGATTATCAGCAAGTATAACATAATGTAAACAATTTGGAATAAACTCTTATTTTACTATCAATAAAAGTGAATCATGAAGCATAACAAAAAAATATTTACAGAAATGTTCAGCCTTGGATCAAACTTTGCATGGCTGAACACTTTATACTATTGCTGAACAAGAGCAATATGAACGGCACATGATACAACCAGTCCATGTTTCATAGTCCCCTATGTAGATAAGTGATCTTTTGGAAGAAGAAAAAAAAAACTTGACATTTGACTTTTTGACCCCCAAATCAAAAAGCTTCTTCCCCATCCACAAAGACTGATGTAGAACTAATGTTCCTCAGAAGAACCAAATTTTATTGTTTCATTTGTAGTGACTTTTGACCTTTTACCCCAAAATCAACAGGCATCTTCCATAACAAAAGTGCAAGCCAACCACAAAGTTTGGTCCAGGTATCTGATGTAAAACTAATATTACTGCACAGAAACTATTTTTATTCCTTCAGTCTATAATTAAAGTACAAAAGCTCAAACTTCTCAGGTCACATGACTTGCATCACACCAGTGCTGACCAATCACAAAAGTGAGCTGTCTGCACTTATAGACATGGCAATATGGACTTTGTTAACAATGGAAACTGAGTCAATCCACTACCATTACTGTTGTTCTGTATGTTTATGATGCAGAATGCATGCAGGTAAATATACATTTATGTTAGATTAAACCCATATCAGAAATTTTATATACTTGAGTGATATCCCCTAACATAAGTCAGCAAACTGTATCATCCATTGGCTACTAAACATGACTCAAGTAATCATTTATTAAATCAATATTACTGACTATTAATACCCTGAAAGCAAACTTTATGCACTTGAAACTATGTAGCCAATATCACTTATCCATTAGACAAAAAGATTTGATCTGTAGAAATATGGTTTGATTACACTAAGAGACTATTCTGAAACCCATTACTTCCAAATATGCAAGCTACCAATTTAGAGGCTTTGGGGGATTTTTCTGCCATTGTGAAAACAGGGCGGTGGGGGGGGGGGGGTACCATGTAATTGGAACGTTTCTGCTTAACAAGTTAAAAAAACAACTCTTGAACCAAACAATAATTAAACAGACAAGGGTCTATTTGAGTAGTTACCTTGGAATAAGGCATTATGCCTAAAGAAGTCCAAAAAGTGAAGATCACATTGACTTGCATTGATTTCACAAATCACCCCTACCTTTTGTTTCAATACATTGCATGACTGTCTACATCTCCATGGCAGCATCTCTGAGAAGGCAAAGAAGCTCCACAGAAAATGCTATCAATATGGACAGTGTGTGACATTTTCACTACAGCCTTCAGCAAATGCTGGAGACAATGATTCCTTCTTCAAGATACAGAAAACTGGTATGCTAAGTAATTGTCATGAGCAAACAGGTCTTAAGCTTCAAGGTTTAACTGGGAGGCAAGCCCTGACCCCAGCCAATATCCCCACTTACCACAGAGTCCTAGAAGGGGAGAGGGGTGGTTCAAGTGGCCAAGCCAGTGAAAGAATTCAATAGCTGCAGGCAAGAACTATTGGCTGAAGCATATAAGAGGGGACTGACCAACCCTTCTGCTGTATGGTAAACTCCTGCCCACAGGAAAATTTCTGTATTAGCTCCTGAACCATTCAGAATGCAGGTGCAACAGAAGGTCTGGATGAGATGCTGCCGCTGACAGCCTCTCCAGACTAAAGAGAATATTTATGTCATCAGTGTTGCTAGGCTCAGAACACAAGTATGGGGAAAGGAGGTGGTAAACCTTGTAAATCTCTTCAATGGCCACTCTGAGGCTGAACTCTGTATGCTCTATGATCGGGATGGAGTAAGGCAGTTGATCATGGTCATTCCCCCACTCACTGTGAGGTTGTCAAATCAGGCAATGCTTCCACGTCTGCAATTAACAAAGACTATGTTCCTGCATGTGGTAAGGTATCTATCTACTTGATATGCCATGAACAGTGGCAAGGCCACTGAAATGGCAGCCAAGCAAGCAAAACACAACTTATCTTACCAGTATGAATAGCTGAAAAGGAGGCAGTGATGTGTCCTGGATAGGTTGATGGAGGGTCAGCTTAATGGCAGGCTGGACAGGATAGCCAATGAAACTGACATATTTATTTTATGGATCCCCAAATGATTCAGGATACAATGGAATAGCTGGTCAACATGTGTCATGGTGAGCCAGTGCAATGGACCACTGGTCACGAGTAAAACATTACGGCCAACCAGGCAGCTGGACTGGCTGATCAAACAGACAAGGCAGAGTATAGCATGGAAGAACTGAAATACGGATTGAAGCTGATGAAAATGAATTTACACTGTTTAAGACAAGTACATATTAACTCATTAAGCCCCAGTGCCACCACTAGGCATGATGAGGTTGTACCATACTTCCAAGATCTGCAGCATCAAGGTCATTTAAAATACACCAAAGTGTATGGTATTACAGACTGCTGTAGCTCTACAATGATACAAATAATCTCAACTTTCAACTTACATTACAAAATACAGCGGGAAACATGTAATTTTTGAGACCCAATTTTTATACATCAAACATTCACTGGTTGTCAACCGGATTTTGTCTTGATTTTAGACCCTTTGGCCTGAGATCTAAGGCAGACCAGTCTGAACTGCACATGGACAGGCAAACCTATGCCAAAAAAATGTCAGGTCCAATAAGCAAAGAAAAAAAAAGAAGGAGGAACTCCAATTTTTACCCTTCTGCACATGTGCAAGCAAAATAACAATAAATATGAAGTTTCTAACACAACCAGGCATCTGGCTAAACGAAAATCTCTTGGAAGCATATGTATTTGGATGTATTCAGAATTAACCTCCAAAATGCATTTCCTAACCCCATTTCAGGCTCCAGGGCTGAATGAGTTATAAAGGTTGAAATGATAAGAAATTTCATTTGTTTTCCACTTAAGTGTGGGAATCCTATTAAATTACCTGAAAATTGGTAAGTATATCAAAAACTATCATCACCACAGTAATTCTATCATGAGTGCTAGATCACATCTTGACGACAGCACCAGTAAACCTGGATCATAACTTGACAATTGATGTCTCATCATAATCCAGATTATTTTATGCTGACAATTCAATGTAACCTAGCAATCAAGACTGAATCACAATGGTAATGATATTTATAACAATATAGGTGTACTGCAATGATATAACATCATTATACTAGTCATTCGCTCTTTGTTTCATCACACTTTCCTAAAGAGAAAAGTAAGAAAATGAATCCAAAATTGCATTTGTGTCTACAAATTCTGACCCTTGGGTATGATTTTCCCCATCCTAAACCAGTGTATATGATGCATTCTGTTATTGCTACTTATTATTGCTGATCATCTGGATTAATCCTAATAAACACTTGATGAGTCTATAATTCAGACAGAAAGCTTTATTTCTTTGAAGTAAACTCCTTCAATTAAGTGTGACTAATTTGGAGAAAATATTCTACATATGCCATAAAATATGCTTTCATGCCTGACAAAATAATTCCTTATGTTGACATTTTTGATAAAAAAGACAGCCAAGGTCTGACTGTTGAGATCATGATCAAAGCACTGATGTAAGATGTGTTACCATTTACCCCAAAAGTCAATAAATATAACATGTTTTATCGTTTACCCCAAATGGTCAATTGATGTAAGATGTGTTACCATTTTACCCAAAAAGGTCAACTGATGTAAGACAAGTTACCATATACCACAAAGGTCACAAAAGTTATTTGATGTGAGATGTGTTACCATTTACATCAAAGATCAACTGATGTGAAATGAGTTACCATTTACCCCAAAGGTCACAATGTTGAGCAAGAATGCCAAATAATGACTTTTTCTAACTTCATAATCATTCATCTCCAATCTGGGCAGAATCCATCAAATAGTTTAGGAAATATAAGCAAATTAAAAATCAATGATTGTGACTTTGACCCAAGATCAAAGGGTTAAGCAAGCATGTTGCAAAATGGGTTGTCTTTGCTTCATAATGATTCATTCCAAGTATGAACAAAATCCTTCAGTGAGCTTATGAAATAGAAACAAGTGAAAAATCATTATACAAAACTTCAACGCAAATTTTCCATGAATGCGACCTTGACCCGAAGTCAAAGGAACAAGCAACCATGCTGCAGAATGAGTGGACTTAGCTTCATATGATTCATTCCAAGTATAACTAAATTGATTAATGAATTATCAAATAAAAGCAAATGAAAAAGATTTGTCTAAAATGACTGTCATCATGATGCCAAGGCCAAAGGGGAAAGCAAGTATATCACAGAACAAATTGTCTTAGTTTCATAATGATTTATGCCAAATTAGATGACACTCTCAAGAGGTTTAGGATATGCATGCTAATAAAATACTTTCACCAAACTGCTAACAACAGCATCAGGGTTATTCCATTTAAACATACATGGTACCCAGGGATGGCACTTTCAAAAAAATAAGTGCCAGAATACTCAGAGATTTCATCTGAAAACAATACAAAATTCTAAATTGCATCTACGGATGACTGTTCTACACTAAAAGTGCCTTCCCTGGGTCCCATGTATATTTTACTGGAACAGTCCTCAGCAGAATAGCAACCACAATGTCTCACATTCCACTAACATTGGCTTGAAAAAACACTGGATCAATTTAATTATGTTTTACCTGCTTTTTCAAATGCATCTCCAGCAAGGTCAGCTGAACATATGTCTGGAATGGTATAGCCCATCTTTTTGGATCCTCATACAGCTTTGCCTTAATATAATAATAATAATAATAATAATAATAATAACAACAACAACTGCTAATAACTTTTAAATGCATCACAAAAGGGACCCATTCTATATAAATTGCTTGAGAGGGCCTAAAACATGGAAAATGGGTAATCAGGGGCATCGTTTTTTTTTCAAATGAAGACATGAAACACTTGAAATCAATCTCATTCAATATAAAGAAACACAATAAGTCTTGCTGAAATGCTAAAGAACTTTCACCCCTACCTGTGTCCATAAAGAAAATTTCTGTTCAAAACTGTATCCCTTAAAATTTTAATTTTCTGGAATTTCATCACCATAATTTAAAATGTGGAATTTTCACTATAAAATTCATATTAGTTCCACAAAATCCAGAATGGCTGGCATCTTTGTATAGGGAATCTGCATCTCAATACCTGGAACTAGGAATAATAGTAAGAAGAATACAGCTGCAATAACCAATGTTTTAATAGAGATTACTGTATTCAGAGGCATGGTTTTAAACACAACCCATGCAGGCAGCTGACAATTATTGCTTGGCACACAAAGTTTCTTTCGTTAGTAAGTCTTCCATTTAGCAGCTGTTTGGTAAAAAAATAAAAATAATCATAGTCTCAAACAACCACTTCTAAATCTCAATCTGGCACAACATTTAGTAATCATGTCTACAACAAGATCAGAAATCCTTATCCCTTCCAACATGCACTTATTGCCAGAAGGGCACATTATTTCTGACTGATAAAGATTGAAAATATGCAACTAAATCAAGACAGAGCTATTCCAAATGCTCTTACTTCTAAGAGGTCCTGGTCCTAGTTATGTACTGCAATCAACACATTTGTTGGATCAAACAATCCGAGTCTGATTATATTATGGAGAATTATGAAAAGTTCATGTCAAAAGGTTCTATATCACTGATTGGCGATTCTGCCAAATCTATCCCAATTAACATTTTAAAGGGTACTGGAGCTTTTCAGAGTCTTTAATTATCAGGTATGGCTTTGTAAATGTTCCTCTCCACTGTGTCAATCTGTCATCAGACTTAGTCTCAGGACCCGTGACAGCAGGAACAGGAGCATTTTTACCCATTGTTATGTATATTTAATTTAATTGTTTGTTTGTTAGTTTTCAATTTTTTTATGTCATTACATGTTATTGTAATGTAACATTATTTACTGGACTTGACCTTGTCCAGAACTGAGTTCAGTTCTGCTTGACCTGATTGACTTTTTCTTAAAATTTCATTGATGTAAACTACTAATAATCGCTTTATTATCATCTATGGGTATAAGTTCATTCAGCAAATTATTATTCAGGTAAACATGTTGATTTCGGTCAGGGTTTTGGGGATTCCAAAGCAAATTTTATAGGGTATTATGTTTTAAATAAACAAGGCTCATTAAATCATGTCAGAAAGTTATTTTCCATTAGATAATGGTTGTTTTAGAAAATGTTAATTTGTGACCTGAGGTAAAACAGAGAACAATATCATCTTGTGACTGTCAGAATTTTACCAGCTGTGCTTTAACATCTGGCACTTTGAACTGTATTATGTTGTGTCCAGTTTGGGCTGAATTTTACTTTCTTCAAATTATTGATTTCAAGTGTTTATTTTCTCTTGAAATACGGAAGTGCTCTGACAAAATTCTTGGATGAAGATATTCATTGGAATTTATACTGGATTCAAACCTGGAATAATATTACTGTGATTCAACAAGAGACTGCTGACACATCAGTACGACACAGACCATAACAGACATGTCATTGCCTTCAATTTTAAATGTCTTCGGGACTTGAACTGAGTTTTATTCATGACATTTTATTACTAGGACTGGCGTCTTTAATTCTTGGATTATTTTTGGATTTAATTTGCAAAACTGTAACTTCCTTTTTTCTCATTTTTTACTTTGTATTCTAGGGAAATAAATTATTTGTTAAATTTTATAAAGCTTGTTGTCTTCATTCTTTTCTGTTACTTATTTTATGAGCATGGACTCATAACAGAAAACGGGGGGCTTGTCTTGGATACCAATTTTGCTAAAATATTTCAGAAAACTTTGTTTTTGAAATTTAAATTCCCCAAGTTTCAGAATTTTTTAAATCCCAAGTATTATTTCACTTTTTAGAAATCTTTAGTGAAATGGCAAGCTTTTTACAATGTCATCATAAGTGGAGACTTTTATTTCAAATCCCACCCAGGAGCAGTCAGACTGTTTTAAAAAAGATGAATTGCTTAAGCTTGCCGGAAAATATGATCTTTCTGAGGCAAAAGCTTCTTTAACGAAGCAAGAAATAAAAAATATTTCGGTCCAATATTTGGTGAAAAAGAATGTTTTGGATAGAAGTGCTTTGGTTTTTATCAGTAAGTCTATATCAGACTCTAACATAAAAGTAAAGGAAGTAAAATTAAAAGACAAAATTAGAGTAAAGAAAGCTTGAGTTTAGAAAGGGGAGATGCAAATGCAATTAGATAAGGAGGAAAGAGAGATGAGAACGCAGTTGCAGTTGGAGAAAAAGGAGAGAGAGAAACAAATGCAGTTACAGAAATAAGAGAAACAAATGCAATTAGACAAGGAGGAGAGAGAGAGAAACAAATGCAGTTACAGAAAGAAGAGAAACAAATGCAGTTGCAATTGGAGAAAGAGGAGAGAGAGAGAGAGAGAGAGAGAGAGAGACAGATGCAAATGCAAATGCAAAAAGAAAAGGAAGAAAGGGCATATCAATTTAGATTAAGAGAATTAGAGTGCACCAGTTCTTTCAGCTCCAAATTTCAGTCAATCATTTAAAATGTCTGTTGATGCAAGTGATGTAGGGGTTGGTAGAGTATTGAATCAAAAAGATAAAAAATGGTGTCAGTCACTGTATGCTACTTTTCTAAAACATTAAACAAAAAACAGAGAAATTATTCCACAATCAAGAAGGAATGGTTGGCTTTGAGACTGGCTATGCTCCACTCTCTAGTGTATATTAGTTCAGTTCCTTCTCTGATTATTGTATTCAGTGATCATATCCCCCTTACTTTCATTGGCAAGATGAAGAAAAAAAATCAGAGATTATTAATGTGGAGTTTGATGTGTAGAAATATAATACTGACATCAGGCACATCAAAGGAAAGATAATCTAATCTGCACATCAAAGGAAAGATAAACTAATCTGCACATCAAAGGAAAGATAATCTAATCTGCACATCAAAGGAAAGATAATGTAATTGCAAATGTACTTTCACATGTACAGAAGTATTGTATTGCTTCATGTATATTTTGTGTCACTCATTAGACTTCATCTTATGTAATTTTAATCATATGTACATTTCACTAATATTTAAAAGAAAGCTTTATTGTATAAATCTTTCTTTTTCTTTATAAGGGGAGTGTTATGTATGTTTAATTTGTATTGTCTGTTGGCATTTTTCAGTGATTAGATATTATGTATATCTGTATTTTGTACCTGACCTTAGTCCAAAATCAAGTTAATGGTGTACCTGACTAGTGACATTTGTTTTGTAAACTACATAATACACAGCTAATATTGCTATATGATAATAGAATAAATATTCAGATCATTATTAATGGAGGTAAACATGCTTATTTGAATCTGAGTATAGGACAGGAGTTTTCCAATTGGAAATTCCTAAACCTCTTCATAACTTGGAATGTTTTAGACAGGAGACTGACCTAAATCCTGGCTCTATTATTGTGTCTTAGCTTTCGTTATCAATGTTTTTCCTGAAAAATTACTCATTCTTGCCTTAACATCTGAAAGATAATCTGTCTTTTTATTGTGTTCAGTTTTTGATTTGGGTGGATTTATTTATCCACATTATTGTTCACTAGAATTACAAACTGCTCAATAATATTCTTGGACTAAAACATTAATATGGAATCATAATGAATTCAAACATGGACATTTTGGATTAATTATTGTGATAAATCAAAAGACTGTTAGCACATCACCACATTCCAGGCCATTGGTGCATTAACATGTTCAAAACTACAGGCACATAAACACATTCAATATTGAAATTTATTTGGAACACCACTGGAATTCAAATGGAACTTCGTACATTTAGACTTGTGATAAAACTTTTAGGACTATTTTGGATTTAATTCACAATACTGTAAGTTCTTTTTAAATTTTCACTTTGTATTCTAGGGAAATAAATTATTTGTTGAATCTTACAAAACTTGTTGGTTTTAGCTCTTTTCTGTTAATCAGTTTAAGACCATAGAGTATTGTAAAATAAAAAAGAATAAACTGAATATGTTCAATGATACCATTAATGCATTTTTCAACAGCTCTGAAAAAAACCTGATTATATATTCCTGACCAGTTTAACTACACACTGCATTATCCTCTGATTATACAATGATGGATCAGTTTTCTTTTTTCTTTTCAGGATGCAAAAAAATGTCTTTACCAGACAATTATGTCCCTGCAAATTTTGCCACTTTCTGACTGGTTCTTCGTGAATCTGAAATAAGTAAAATGGACAGCACAGTAAATAACTGCTGCAAGTATCAAACTCTGTAATATATAGGTACACATACTCTGATTTTTGCCTAAAACTTTAACTCATTATCAAAACTTCAGAATACATCTGCAAGATTTGTTGATATTCGACTATTAAAAGCAAATATTTATGTTTAATAGACATTACAAGGATAAGGTTTTATACATTTGCTGTGATTAATTGTGTTGACAATACCTGTGTTTTTCTCTCTCACTGTCACTCTCTCCTGCACACCCCTCCACCAGCATCACATATGAAATTATGGTGTTCATAAGATGAACTAATTATGTCGGGTTTTTTTTGTTGGGTTATTTTGGGTTTTTTTTTTAAATATCAATAATTCCTGTGTTTTTAAACAAATTGTACAATTCTTCATTTTCTAATATAATGACAATAATTAGAACAAGTCCATTTTGCAAAACGATTTGGATGTATGAAGATAATTCATGCATTCAAGTATAAAAATGGTGGTCAGTTCTTCAGGCATAAAAATGGTGGCCAGTTCTGGGAGCAATATTAATTACTGGGGTTGTCCCAGTGGATGCTAGATCATGAGCATATCATAGCAAATGCAGTCTAATGTTGATGTTATCTGTCATAACTATGACTTTTTCACATACTATACGGAATGTGCTGCATTCCTACCAAGTCTAGCTTTTCCAAATTAATTTTCAGAAAGATTGAATTATTCATGTTATTTGCATATGTGTTATTAATTTTAAAAAATAGTACATAATCATAATTATCATGGAAGAATGCTTGTAGTAGATTATTTACTACCAACTACATGCACATCCACTTGTTACTGTGGACAGTAGCAATTATATTAACATATGGTTTCATGGACACATCACACTATCCTGATAACTGGACCATAAAGCAGTTCTAAAACTTATACCAATCTTTCACTGCATTTAGACATCATAGAGCTTTGAAGAACCTTGTTCACTTTCCTAAATCTGAGGTCAAATAAAAACTCAAGTGGTTCCCACCTAGTACCAGTGCTTGAAGCAAACAACGAGGTAGGCAAAGCTGGAGAGTGATGTGAGGGAGACAACTCCTTATGATGTAAAAATGGGATCATGTTCAATTAATATTTGGGTTATTCTGAACATTTATGGACAGTACTACTTCATTTCACCTGTGTTGTGTGGATGAGGCAAAAGGAGAAAGACAGAAATTTGTTGTATTTACTCAGGAGACATCTGGACAAAATTCAAACAAGATACAACAAATCAGAAAGAAACGAAAACTGGCATGAGGCAGTTTGCTTGAAACCAATGCTTTCATCAGAGTTATAGCATAAATACTGAGGTTTCCAACTATAATTACAGGATCAAGATTCTTTATTTGGAAATAAATGCCACTGGCCTATAATACAATTATAAACACAAAGAAAAAAATCCATCAACTGACACGCAGATATACATATTGCATTAATACTACCTTCTGTATTTCTTTCTATGCAGTAAATGGTAGATAAATAATGCAACTCTATGAACAACAAAAAGATCTGGTGTCGACATAAAGCCATGAATTTCTTCGAACAGTGAGTTAATACACTAAGGCCTTTCTAAATACTTTTCTCTATGATCTTAACAAGTTTTACAATTAAAAATGCATGTCCTTCATCTTCTACGAGTGACATTACTCTGAAATTAGAGAGGCCCAGGGTGTTGGGCTATCAAATGTTTTGAGCACAAATTGGGAAAACCATCATAATATTTGATTGCATTAACAGAATTTTTACTGTTGTAGTTTATATTCTGCTGGAAAATTTACAACTTTACAACCACTACTGTTAATATCCTCATTCACATTCAGCTACACAGGGCTCTATGGAGACTTCCAACAGTTTCACAATTTCTGCATCTCTGGTCTGGAATTCTGAATAATTGTGGCATTTATCTCTGCTCATGCCATCTCTGACTGTATGCATTCAACTTTGTTTTCAGGTGGATGTCCAGTCTCTGCATTTCATCATAAACTGTAGTGATGTGTATTTGGGGTGTACACAGCATGTGTATTTGGGGTGTACACAGCATGTGTATTTCATCACAACAGTAGGGATGTGTATGTGTAATGTTCCCCTTGGTAGTTTACAATGTTGAATACAATACTGCAGATGACGTTCATGAGATGTGAGGACCTACAAAAAGATTTGTTAGGAACTTAATGAGGTGGAAGGATTTATAAAAGGGGCTCAGGAGCTGAGTACTTATTAACTTACCAGTCTTGAAAATGCTGAATGTCATCTATGGGCTCAAAGTTTCTTTCAGGCAAATTAAATAACTTTCTTGTTTTGTGGATGGGCCCAATGAGCAACTCACCTGGAATCCAGAAAAGGCCACATCTAGATTTGAGGTATCCAAAGGCATCCAACTTTTGTTTAGCTCTGCTTGAATAAATAATCTAATGATCTCCATATAACCCCATCTCCACATCCCTAAAATATGTATTACCTCCACTAAACTTGAAAACTTCTTAAAATATTCAAGAAAGGTTGTTTTTCCACTTGCAATATTACCCTCCACACAAACCTGAAAGGAAAAAGTTTCACAAAAATACTCTCAAATATGAACACAAAAGAATACACACACACATATGCTGCAAATGTTGATTTGATCAACAATCTGTTTTTGAAATTCTTAAAATATAAAAAAATTTAACTGTATCATGAGTTTCATAGGAAGCAAAATTATACTGTTTTTAAGGATATTTTAAATTTTAAACATTGGCTTTTACCAGTTTTGTCTTTTTCTGGAGCGGATTCTTCTCTATATCCTGGCTAGATATTGTCCAGCAAGTTTAGGTTACCCCCAAAAGACATACAAAATAGAGATAAAAGCAAAAAGGAATAAAATCCTAAAAATACAAAGTTACTTATTTTACATTAAAACAACTATTATGGAAAGCCCAAGAACATCACCAAGGGACCACTCCCAGAGCAAAAAGGTTACATGTATTAGTTGCCTCTTGTGTGGATGCATAAGGCCTAATTTAAATCACTAAGCTAGCAGAATAATAACAGTAGATAGATGCAGAATATAATTAATGCAAACTTTAATCATCAGGAACAATCTAACAGAGATGGAAGTTGCAGCTACAATTTCTAACAATAAACTTACAGTAAAACCATGTCTTATTGAAGATACATGGAGCGCCCGGATAAAGATCTGGTGAGCTGAAAAACAGAGTGCAATATAAAGTTTAAAAAAAGGATAATGCAGACAAACTACCAAAATAAACTGTTACCATCATAAATTTAAAATGAACTCCACACCATCAGTAAACTATATCAACATCATGATCTTCAGACACAAATCAAATAACAAATCGACTCTGGGGTTAACATGTATATCACCAATTTTTTGCAATCTAAAGCATGCACAAGTGGGCCTGAGATCACTCACCTAACATCTGCCTAAAAGCCAAATGCAAGGCCAGTTGGCCAATAATCTTACAAGGATGACTTCTGTAAAAAAAATTCTTCTAATTCTGTCTATTGTATGTTTAAAAAAACCAACCATTTAAGGTTTCTATAGTATCTTTTTATGCCTCCATTAACATCACACCAAGATCATTTATCAAAGACTGAAAGGCATCTATGCCTGGATGATTCCTGTCCTATTTGGACAAATTCTGCAATTTTTTTTTAATGAAGTAGTATAAGTGTTTTGTTGCTTTTAATAATAGCTGCCACATTTGATGGTAGATCTGCATCATTTCTATACATGTGTAAGGCCATTAAGCTTGGGACACTTTCTGTCTCATTTAGTCAAATTTTGTGAAGTGGATTTTTAAAAGATTAAACCTAATTTTTTTTATCTCTAGTAGTACAGTCATATATGAACGTAAATAACACCATTTGTACAAACTGTAAAGCACTTTGAAAAAATTTCAAAGGTCCTGATGCCAGAATGCTGCCTATAAAATCACATGCAAATTAGTCAAACAGTATTTGAATTGAAGCTGAGAAAAAAAAATGTGAACAGATGATGGAATAATGGTGGAAAAAGCTATCCTGGCCCTACAGTGAAAAGGCTATACATTGGACAAATTATTTTGGTAAAAGAAACCGAATACAGACCAATAATAATAATAATACATAGATTACATGAATCTAGTTAAATGGGTAGTGATGAAAACATATTTAATGACCCTCTCAAGTCTTAACAATATTAGACAATAACATTTGTATTATTACCACTTCAGTATTAACTAGAGTAGTAGTATAAATATATTATCATTTAAATTATTATATACCACTGCATTATTACTATTATTATAACTACCTAATACACTAAATACATTATTATTATTATTATTATTATTATTATTATTATTATTATTATTATTTGCGTTCTCATCTCTAATAAGATGCACTAACCAAAAGAAGAAGGTGCGCGTCTAACTCGAGAATTAGCAATATTACACACTTGTTTAAAATATAATAATACTATTAAAAACATAAAAAGTCACGCCGTCTGAAAGCATGCAAGTTGAATGAAAGACAACAGCTATTCCCAACACTTATGAAGATAATACATGGCCTGAAGAAAGGGGTTCACCTTTCGGAAAACCACTAGTAATTCCTTCCAGAGCCTTAATAAGCATGGTGCATCATCTCTCAGCACTACCGCCGCTGCTCTCAGGCGATTTACTAACTTTTGACATTATCCAGCTCAGAAGACAATTCTGTGTGTTAAGAATAACAAAATAGTTCCAAACACTTAGCCCCTTTAACTTTTTAATTTTTATAACTTGCTATGGTCAATATAATATATATCTAGACTGTAGCTGAAGCTAAATAAAACGTTTTGTAAAAAGGATGTGTTGGCATATGCTTTTCGCAAAAACATAAATATTGCCAATACTACGGAGCACACTCCACGTCAAATCTTCAGTTTGAGAGGTTCGTAGTTTTGAATCTTTAATTTTGGAGGTAAGTAAATCTTGCATATAGTCCTCAATCCCATAATACCTCTATGGCAAAACAACGGAACTTATGAGATTTGTCTGAACACCAAGAAACCATACGATGTATTCCGATTAGCACCATACGACTAATGAGCCTAACAAAGCAATGCAACTTTTTGTTAATGCAAGTAACTGAAATGTGGAGAACATTTCAGTAAAAGACCAGTGGCAGTGCAAGAAATTTATTTTCTTCCCTCTGTAGAAAGGGTCTAGTATTTAACAGTCTGTAAATATGAGGGTTGTTTTTTTT